>PVLD010003452.1:0-142398 GCA_004027595.1 Dinomys branickii
CTGGGACTTTCCCACGTCTCGCCCCGGCAGCCTGGTCCGCCCTACCACATCTCCCCCAGCATCTCAGAGAAATACGCCCAGTTTAAACTTCCCAGCCGAGGTCCCGGCATTCACGCTCACCAAGTCTGTCTCGAGCTGGTGGTGTTTATTAAGGAGGTTCGCTCCCTTGCTGCTCACCCGGTCGCCATCTTCCCCGGATTCCCCCGTAACTTTCTCTTTTATTTATTTATGTATTTATTTATTTATTTAGGTCAGGTAATGTAATTTATATTTCTTCCTACCTGGTTTGATTTCTTACCATGATTTGAAACCTTTCTAATTGACTTCCTAGAATCACGCTGGTGAAATCTAAAGGCTACCCTTTACAGTTAAGGAAAAGGAAAGAAAGAATTAAAGGGATGTAGTTATAACCTTGGTCATGGGTATCCTCAGAGTGTTTCTGTTTTAGTAATTAATTAGCTTATCAGTTCAGAAATGTGAAAACGGCTTTTGGAATCCCATGCTTGATGGCTGCTGGCACCATGCACGCTTCCTGACTGGTTTCTGTAACGTTCCATTTAATATTTTCTCCCTTCTAACTAAAATCATATAATGAAATCTGATGCTTCAAGGCCACCAACTGATCTTCTGAGCAGAAGGTATGCGAAGGTGGCCAATTCCATTAAATTACGGCCCCTGTCCCAGTTCGGAGACATCATTTGAAGGCAGACGAAGTACAAAGGGGTCCGTAATGCTAAGAGACATAACCAATAACAACGAAAAAAAGAATCGTGTAAAAAATCTGAAGGGAAAATAAGTTCAACACGTAGAAAGGCGAAGACCGGGAGGTGGGGGAAGGAAAAAGCACACGTGTGATATTTTTTTCCCACTTATTCTATTTCCTCTATGTTCCCTAGTTCAGGGCCACTGGTAGAAGATTGATACGTTTGTTAATTCTCCATGCAGAAAGACAAACAGTGGACCTAGTCCAGTGGGATTGAAACGTCTGGCCCCAGGTGTCCCTGTGGAATCTTCCAAAGTTGCCTAATGGTCTTTGACCACTACAGACCCATTTAAGGAATACAGTATCCATTTTCCAAACTCTCATTTAGACTCACATGTAAAATAAAATCATCCTGTCGTAATGCACTGGTGTTCTCTCTGGTTCTTTTTACTTTTGTTGCTTAATTTAAAACACAGGTCTAGCAAAGGATAGTAAAGTATAATTTTAGGGATGTTCAAGATAGGCTTTGTAGTGTGATTTTTCTTTTACAATTGCAAGGACACAGTAAAATAACCCAGTTATTCCTGCATAAAGTGATATTTATCCCTCCTCCCTTAGAAACTATTTAAGAAAATATTCTCGGAGGAACAGTTTTATCTCTTTAACTTTGTTTTGAAATGCAAGATCTGACTGCAAGGACACTGAAAATTTTGAATCTATTTATTAGAGTTAATGATAGTTTTTATAGAAGGGCAGAAACTTATTCATCTGTCAGTTTTCTTCTTTTGTCTTCAGTGGAAGGAGCAGCTTTTGGAATGTTGCCCCTTTTGCTCTGTTTCATTTATAGGACTCATCTTGGATTTTAGATGCTTGGGTTTCAGTAAATTTATATAAATTAGATGAAGTATAGATGGAATCTTTTATGCCAGATATTTTTCTTCACTATACTTCCCAGAACAATTCTAACAAAGAGCAGCAAATGAAAGGAGACAAAAGGAGGATCAGAAATTATTGCCATTTTAAATCTAGACCTTGCAAGTAAGTATTTTTTTGTTGCAGACACTTTTCTGTAAGTTTATGAAATTTCTGCAGGCACAATATGAGAATAACAGCTACCTCTATATTAAAGATAGACACATGCTGTAAAACATAGAGAATATTATTAGGAATCAAAAGTCACCTTTGAAATCAATTTATATATGAAGCTGAAAAATAAACATGATTGGAGTTTGAATTCTGGATAATGAATGGGAGAGAATGTTATTGTACTGAAGTGTTCAAGTTATGTCTGTTTATGTTATTAAGTGGAATTCGTTTTAAAAAGACTGAATACATCATTTTAAGTAATTAGGTCCATTTGTCTTAACTTTATATTCTTTGAGTTCGTTCCTGACATAGACCGTAAAACTACCCTTCTTATAAGATTTTAACAAAACGACATGTATTGAACATAAAGTACTTAACACATTATCAGTACATTAAATACAAATTTATAAAACTATCATGTGTAAATTTCTTTTTAATTTTCTTAGATTCATACTTTGAAAAGAATACCTAGATTAAGAAAAATTAAAATATTTGGTGGCTAGATAAAATATGACATCTATATATGTGTATATTCAAACACTAGAAATATGCTATTAATGTATATATAGATATATTTGCATTACTAAATTTGTTAGTTATGAGCTATTCATTGACTAAAAGAATTTATAATATTATCCAGCTTAATATACAGTGTGGTGGCAGAAGAGTGTCCTGGTTTTGAGCTCTTAGACTTTGAGGACAATTATTCTAAAAGTAAGTAAGTGAAAATTATTACGAAGTTTCAGATTCTAGCAGAAATCATATGACAAGTAAATGTAAATCTTTTAATTGAATAAAAATAAATATGGAAGATATTTTAAAGTAGACTCTGAATGCAGAATTCTTTTTAAGAAGGTCATTAAATCAAAAAGTAGATGCAGTGGTTTAAATGCATTATTCCAATGAAATTAAAACTTAAAACTTTTGCACAGAAAAAGCAAGCTATAAAACACACACTGCAGTGTGATCTTTGAAAGAAAAACCAGGAAAAATATTTTCAACATGTGTGTCAGTAAATTATTAATGCCTATAATATATAAACAAGCAGACAACCCATTAGATACCAGTATGCATTCCAGTCATGAAATTCCACTTAGGAAGGAAAAGGAAATTGTCAGATTTATGCATTACTAATAAAATTATAAAAGATAATCAAACTTATTAAAAAGGAGTTCATATGAATATACCCAAGAGATTTTTTTTATTAGTCTGATAGAAAAATGTGACAATATATAGTTTGATCAAGATTAGGAAAAAGAAATTTGCTTTGAACTGTTGGCAAAAGTGTGAAGTATTAAAACATCTGCTGAACAACTTGTTTATATGCATAAAATTACTGAATAGATCTACAGAGCAATTATGTCTAATTCCAGTATTCTATAGAAATATAAAAGAGATCTATGCACAGATGGTTATTTAACTTTTACCCGTTAAAAAGAAACATTTAAAACTTACATAAAATTGCAAAGGAATGATCTAGGCCCACCTGCAACAAGTTAGAATCCAGTACTCTATAGGTTGCAACATGAAATGTACTATGTTGAGATGCACTATATACCATATTTTTCAAATATAGTAGTTAAAATTTAATAAGAAAATCTTCATTTATAGCTATCATTTGTGCTTGTTGCATTTATGGAAATAAAGTCTGTATATTACTTAGTAAAATACTTCAAATTTAAATAGTTCATGTATTTTTAAAAGTCTGTCAAAGTGTTTTAATATGTATTCTCACCTGTACTATATGGATTGACCACAAATGGCACAAGGTCATATACACTAAAGACTGCACCATTCTGCCCAGCACCAGAGTCACAAAAGTCTCAAGATGTTGTTATTCCCAGTTCAAATCTGTGCCCAGGGGTGGCATCTCTATGAATCACATTTAATAACTATAATAGTCAACCTCTCATTGCTGGGACAAAATATCAGACTGAGAGAACTTCAAGGACAAAAGGCTTATTTTGGCTTATGGCGTCAGAGGATTCCGTCCATGGTTTGCTGGCTCCAAGAAACAAACATCATGGCAAATGGACATGGCACAGAAAGCAGCACAACCCATGGCACAGAACACACCAGGAAGAAGCCAGAGAAAGGAGAAGGAGTCAGAGATGAAAATGTGCCCTTTCAGGTTAGCCACGTTAGCTCACCTCCTCCTGAGGATCCCTACCTCCCAATGGCATGTTTAGCTCTGAGCTCATCGGAGGATTAGTCAGTTGTGGTTCATCATCCTGGTGACCCAACCATTTGCTTTCTGAGATTCCCACCTCTGAATGCGTAAGATTTTGCGGGGCATGCTGAACCTAAATTGTAACAATAGATAAGTCATTTTCTAAGTTTTTCTTTTCTTACTCCGTGTATATTTCTAATTCTGTCTGCTTTTGCAATGCAAACATATTTATACATATGTCTCTGGATTTTATTGTCATTCCCATCTCGGACAGCAATTTACTCATGAGAAATTTTGTGCAGAGCAGGTTTTCCAACTACCCTGTGACCACACAAGAGTCACATGAACCCCCCGACCCCATCCTCAGTTTTTAGATACAGTAAAGCAGAATATGTTCCGCTAAATCTTTCCCTGTTTGAATTAAGTGTATGGAACATATTGAAGTCTTTAAAAGTAATGGAGAATTTAAGAAGGAAACCAATATGATGCAAAGTATCATTCCCTACTTTGAGATTAGGTACACATTTGTTCAATCTCAGTTCTGCCAGGTCTTAACTGTGACATAACTATATATAAACATAAATTGCTTCTACAGTTTTTGTAGAATAATTCATAAATATGACAATGATTTTGAATACATAGGTTTGCAACAGTAATGTAATGGAAATATGGCACATAGCTTAGCATCTTCTAAGTGATAGAAATTCAATGTCTCCAATGTCTAGTTAGTCCTAGCCTCAGTTTTCTTCTTGGCATTAAGCAAGGAAAGAATTTTTTAAGGTGCAATATCCCAGGGATAGTGGTAAACATGAAAGTAAAAAAAAACTAGGCAAAATTCCAACTCAGCCACTGTAGAGTAACTCAGACCTTCATAAAAAGAACAGTATGTATGTGATGGAATGCAAACAGCAGATTTTCAAGTCAGATGGGTGTGATTGGCATGGAATAAACTGACTTTTGACAATCTGTAGCCTCATTAACTTCATTTGAAAAAAAAAAAGGCTTCAGAATCTATGATAAAGGCCAAACAGAGCAACGTAGTTTGATTTTTGAAATATCAGAATCACACAAATATGAATTCCTTGTTCTCTTTTTTTAATAGTCTGCATAATCTAGGACCCAAGAGTTGGCATAGCTTCAGTCCCCTGTGGTTAACGTGGATACTGAACAGGGTGAAGATAGCAAGTTCATAGATCAGTTAAGTCAATCAATAGTCTATCATGCCCTCATCAGACAGAAAAGAATCCATAGATTAAAGGCTTATGAAATCAGAAGGGAAATAAGGACTGTCAACTATCATGGACCCCATTTTTTTCAGAAAAAGTTTTGTCTACAGATAGCAAGAAAAGCATAGGACAGGACAGACTTGTTTGTAGTGTGCCTCTCTGTTTCCCAAAGCACCTTCCTTTGGTAAAACAAAACCAGGTCAATTAATTAACCTGGAAAGCAGGGTAGATCGATGCCAATAGATTTATACTCTTGCTTGAGAGAAAGTGTTGCCACTGACTTAAGAATATAGGCTGAGCTAGAGTGGCTGCTGCAGAGTCCAGCACCTACAGCCGTGCACCTCAACACCCATGCGACGTGCATTCCCAGTTCATTTTGGTTCTAAGTCCAAGATGGCCTGTGTCAAGGGTCAGCTGATTGCGAATCTCCTCAGGGAAAAGCAGGTCCCCTAGAATAAGATCACAGTTGTAAGGTTGGTGCTGTTGGCACTGCCTGTGCCATTGGTACCTTAATGAGGGACTTGGCAGAATTTGAGAGATGATGGATCTCCAACACAACCTTTTCCTTAGAACACCAAAAATTGCCTCTGGCAAAGACTATAGTGTAACTGTAAACTCCAGGCTGGTTACTATGCAGCTCATTAATGTATCACCAAGTGGAAAACAGCCATCTTGATTTGCTCCATCATGACGTGATTGCTTTTAAGTTCATCATCCCTAACACTGTAAAGTGCAGCCCAGGCTTCAAATTGCTTGTTGTTTCCAGTCCAGTGGATATATGGACCTATGTGAATGGGAAGATAAGTGGCTTTCCCAAAAACCATGTTACTGGAAGTGGTTCCAATCTGAAGTCAGCCTGGTTCTGTTATCTGATGGGAGACAGGCTGATCCTTGAGGAGCACAGAGATTCTTCTGTGCTCATGAGGAGTTGTACAAATGTGGCTTGTGTCTCCCTGAAGAACCTGCACTCTGAGTTAGGAAGTGATGGGGATTCTAGGAGCCTTGGAAAAAGTTTCACAAAGAGGTGGTTGATAATGTTTCCAAAGTGATCAAACTAAAAAGCCGCCCATCAGGGACCATTGCACTGTCTATGGCAGATTTGCTAAAAAGTATAATGGAGAATCTGAGGAGGGCGCATTCAAGGTCCATCATGATTAAGGGATTCTAGGGAATAGAGGATGATGTCTTCCTTCTGTGTTCCTTTCATCCTGGGACAAAATGCGATCTCAGCTGCTGTGAAGGTGACTTCTGATTCCAGAAGAAAAGACCGATTTGGAGAATAGTGCAATACCTGGTGGGAAACCCAAAAGGCTCTGCAATTTTAAAGTCTTCTAGTGTCACACCACTTCGCTATCTAGGATATAAGAGAGTTTAGTGGGAGGTTGTGCATGTTGTCCTTTTTATCTATGTGTGGTTCAAGTAGTACCATTAAGATGGTCTGGAATAAAACATCAGTTTCCCAAAGTGAGAAATAGTAATGATTCACAGAACCTCACTGGTCTCTCCATAACTTGTGTAGTCCTTACTGGGTTACTATGAAATAATACCACTGTCTTTGAGATACCATGGCCAATGTTGCACCGGCTTCAGCTGCCCTTCAAACCAGATATATGCTACTCTGTCATGTAACCTCACCAACCAAGCCTAGTCTGACTTCTCTCACAGTTTGTCACAGCCTGGGCTTCAGTGTACAAATGCAATATTATATGTTTCATGTTTACCTGTTTCAGAGGATTTCATTTTGTTTTTTATATATGTATCAGTTGTGCACATTGCTGTATGACATAAGAAAAGATCTACTTGTGAATAGTGCAATCAACTGTCAATTCAATTACACTCTCAAGAAAATCTTACACCGTGAAAAAAGAACAACAGACTGGTCTGCTTCCTTTTCAGTTGCAACTGACAATTTTAGGGGGGATTTTTTTTCCTCCAAATTCTTAGGAAACCAACATCTTTCAACTCTTAGACTACTCACTTATCCTGTCACTCCCAAAATAGCCAATCCATCTTCCCTTCATTATATCAAACTATGAGGGGTCTTTCCTGCTTCAAAATTTGTGTATCCAAAGCTACTATGGCAAACTAAAACATTTGTATGTAACACACACACATATACTACATATAACATACACTTTATTTGTACATACTTATTTTTTCTGCAAGTTTTGTGCTTTGCTTCTTTGCATAAAAATTCATTTTAATGAGTGCAATGCATATTTATTAAGATTTACTCTCTGCAAGGCACCACTTAGCCACATGAACCTAATAGCTTGAGGGTTCCATTTTCTGTCTTGTCCCTTATGAGCTCAGTTTATCACAGAACACACCTACAACATGATCTTCAGTCTCTGAAGCCATGTGATGCTTCCTGAACATGCACATCATGGGCTTTTCAGGGACACCATCGTTACCAGCAAACTCACCTGCCACTTTCTCTTCCATGGCCTCTCCTGTCTGTTGCTGAAACTTGGACACTAGCTTTTCCATGGTCTGCTCCATTTCTATATCTCTAAGTTTCTGTAGGCCCATCTAGACTTTCTTTAGGCTATTTCCTCTCGCTAAGGAGACCATTTGAAGAAGGTAGGTCTCACCTCTCACACTGTTCAAGTCCATGTCTTAAAATCACCTTTAATTAAGGTCTTCATAATCACCCTACCTAAAGTTGCAAATCAGTTTTCTTTAAAGTTTCTTTCTCTCTTACCTCAGTATACTCACACTTTGATGATTGTGTTGTATCATTCTCAGTAATTTGGTTATTCTACTCACTTATTGCCCCAGTGGAATGGAGGTTGCACTGGGCCAGGGTTCTGTCCTTATTGCACAATGATGTGTACCAGGGCTCCAAAGGATGCTCAACACAGTGGTAATTCACTATGTCTGTTGAAAAATGAACAAACCATCAACATCCCCATCTCAGAAATATCACAGATATGAATGTGTAGGTTCTATGATGGCTAAGCTTGATTGTGTCAGCCTGGTTGGGTAGAGAGCCTTTAAGGAAATTAGAGAAGCACATCTGTGGATGTACCCAGGAGAGTGATAAAGGCATGATCTTGGACACAATATCTCATTCTTTGCATCTTCCTCTCTGTTGCTGTTCCCTGCTGTGCTTCTTAGCTACCATAAACTGAGTCTTTGCTTGACCACACCCTTCAGCCATGATATTTCTGCATTTGAGCCAACCAACCATGGACTCAAGCCCCAGAAACCTTAATCCAGCTAGATTTTTCTTCATTTAAGTTGTGGGTGTTGAGTATTGTGTTCCACCAACAGAAAAACTGACTAATATAGAAAATTGGTACCAAGACTGGGGTTCTGGGTGTGATTAAACCAGACCATCTGATTCAGAAGCCTTTGAAACATATTTGTGGAAAACGTTGGGGAAGGTTTGGAGGTGTAGGCTAGAAAAGCCTACGTATGCTGTGAGCAGAACCTGATGAGTAATTCTGCTCAGAGATCAGAAGACATCGCTATGAACACAGACAGAAGAGGCCACTCTTGGGCAGTTTCAGCTGGAAAAGAAATGCTCCAAGTGCAAGGGGACCACATGTCATTTTGTTACACTCTGTCAGAAAATAAATGAAAGTCTTCATTTCGCCCATGTCCTGAGACTTTGCAGGAGATTGAAACCATGGCAGTGGACTTAATACCCTAACACTATGATCCAAATTAAGCTTTTCCTCCTTTAAGTTGTAGCTGTTGGCTATTGTATCCCAGTGACAAGAACCTGAAAATTGTTTCATCTCCTAATAGGAGACGAAATCATTTTCCTCAATTTTGACAATAAAAACGAAGTACTTGAAATTCCCCACTCCGGAAGAGTTTTAAAAATTTAACATCAGATTCAAAACTAAAATATAAAAGAAGGAGTACATGCTATAAATGAGATTTTCTGAAATTGAAGCTAGTTATGCAGCACAAAAGGACAATGCAATTAAAATAGTATTTAAGTGACAGGAAAACATGAGTAGAGGAATAGCATCATGCCATCCTCCAGCCTGAAGATCTCATGAAGGAATTAAATAGCATTCCAAGATGCTGGAAGTCACAGCCATTTATAATTTCCAGAAGTACAGAGAGGCACAGGAGATGGAGGACACCATCCGCTCAAACACTCACCCTATGTGCCGTCTCCAGCAAGGTAATGTAAATTTCCATGTTTTAGAACTTGGCAGTGAAATCCCTATAAAAATAAAAGTGAACCATTCTAAGTTCCCTGCAGCTGGAGCCTCTATAAGTTATGTTCTTGTCCCTAGGCCAGATCAGAGTGGCAATGAAAATATTTGGAGCTAGTCCTGGCGCACAACTTCTGACATGTAGGTAAAATTCACTGGGAGAAGAGTCATTTTAGGTTAACCTGAATCTGAAGGCTCATTATATTAGAGACATAGGCATTTGTTTCTCCAGACCCACATTTGGTCTTCAAGCCAAATGTAGATGTGACTGTGGTCCTAGACTTGCAGAGGAAGGAAATGCTGCAGGGAGAAAGAGACTTCATTCTCGCTTTAACCACCAGGCCTGCTATAATGGTGACATTTTGGTGTTCTAAATCCCTGAAAAAAAATATATGCATTATATTTATTATATGTTATATTATAAATATGCACATTATTATATGTGTAATATATAACTATTATATAATCATTATACACACACACACACATATATAATCACCTAGTTCAGTGCTTTTCAATTTTTCTAGCAAAGAATTTTGATTCACTGTATCTTAAAAAAAAGGCTGTGTGTGCATTTGTGTCATGTGTTATCCCTGTGTACATCTGTGTACTTTCACCCTTCCAAACAGGGGACATGTTTGACAAAGGCAAGACAACCTGAGTCCTTACTGACTGAATCTTCCTGACACCTCAGAGTATTTAATGTCCTTGGCTTTGCCATCAGACATCCCTGCTGAAGGCCTTGGACATTTGGTTACATCCCCAAGTTGCAGTTTCAGGCTGAAATGATTCCTTGAGTCTATAGTAAAGTTAAGTTTCCACAGCTGGTAATGGTGTCAGGGGCAGTGGTATCCACCAAGCTGGCAAGTGCTCTAGACGAATTGCCTTGGGAAGGCACTAAAGCATCTCCTTAAGCATCATGGGATTGGTTGTAAGTTGCCTATCTCTATCTCTGACTGAATCCTTTTCTCTCAGCTTCCTGTCAGTGTTGCGAGCCACCAAAATCTACCCTAATAAATTTCTTGTTCGATAAAATCAGTTACATCTGGAGTTTGCTGTTTGGAAGCAAATATTCAGATAAGTACACTAAAATATAAACGTCTCTTTGTGCTTCAGATCATAAAATGATTTTGTCACTGACATGAAAAAGTACAAATGAAATTCAGAGCTTTATTTTCTTTCTCTCCTTCACCAATTTTTATACTCTGAATAGTTGTCAGACATTAACTTATGCCATTATATTTTTCTCATTTCTTTATTCATCCTCATTTCTTTGCTATTGTGTCTTTCCCATCACTGGAGTATTTATTTAGACCCCTTTTTCTATTAGCTAAAGTGTTTATTTCATGAGGGGAAGTTCGTGCATATTCTGAGCTTTTGCATTTCAGAACATATCGTAATGTTTCCTTCACACCTACGTGACAGTTTTTCTATTTATCCATTTATTTCTTTGCTTATTATTTGAAACAGAGTTTCTCTGTGTTACCCAGGTTGGTCCTCCTCTCTCAGGCTAAAGTCATCCTCCTGTCCAGGCCCCCTGGGTGCTGGCCTTGAAGGAGCCCAGATCAAAGGAATAATTTAAATGAATCTAAAAGTTTTGGACGTTTAATCCTAATCTCTTTATCATATATTCCACTAGTCCCTAAAATTGTTATGGGAAGAGAAAGTTCATGTACCCTAATTTTCACTTCTATTAATTGGTCATCTTTTTTCTTAATCCTCTTGCCTGTATGTTTATAAATATCCCCTCCCATCTACTTTTGAAATTTAGTGAGATAATTTTTTATGTTTGTGTCTGTAGATATTCTTTGTTTTGTAAAGAATTTCCCATGACCTTCTAATAAGAAGAAATCACTTGTTTTTTGTCAGAAGGTTTGATTTTCTCTTTTGTTACTTGGGGTGTTCTTTTTGGTTTATATGTTTTACAATTCCCTTTTTACCGGTTTTAGCATGTGAATTTTGGATCTCAATCTATTCTTCACATTTCTGCCTCTGATCTTTATTCCTGAGCTTTTATTTCTTTATTCTTAGCAAGTTACAAGGAAATTTCTAGAGCTTCTCTTTGCTTCATTTCTCTGTAGAAACTATCCAGTGCTCACTGACATCGTATTTTAATTGAACTATTTTCCACTTCAAAAGACTTCTTCCATCTCAGTATTTCTTTTCATGATTATAATTTCCAGTTTATGAAATACAGCATCACATGAATGTGTGCGAAATGGTAAAGCATTTTATGGAATTTGCTCTTATTCTTTCAATTAATCTTTTTCTTTTAAACTAAAATCTTTTCAGTGTCATGTAGGTGGTTGCTCAGCATTGGCCAATAAGTTGATGTTGGAAATTATTTTTTATTTTTGTCTAAAATGTGCTGTTCAGAGAAAGGACAAAAGGAAACATGAATATTCACCTTAATTGTATTTTGTGAAATTTTCAATCTTACAGCCTGGGGGACTCTATGGGGAGCAAGACAAGAAACATCCAAAGAATTAAGCTGTCTTCCAGTGTCAGAAAGATCTATTTTTATTATGGTTTGAGCTACTTAAAGTTACTTGGGGGAGACCACCCATTGTCTAATTGGCTTCTCATTAGGAGCAAGTGTACCTGACTCCTCAATCACTTACAAGCGTACGTGGCGGCCTAAGTAAATGGGCCAAGACTAGAAAGCTCGGTGACTAAGAATTTGGGAACTGAAATGTACACTATAAAACTTTCAGTTGAAAATTAGACAAAAGAAAACAAATATATAGGTTATACCCTTAATTGAAAAGTGAGCCCTTTGCTCTCAGTAATAAGGTAAATATTCCAGTGCTATCAGTTTATTTTTCCTTTCTAGATACAAGGGTGCATTTTTAAGTATATACAAAATGGGACGATAATTCAGATGATTCTAACTCTGGTTAACCATGTTTTCTTTTACAAAGTACTAGAAAGAAAACATTCAATTGGTTCAATTCTAAATAAACTGTTTCTCTCCCTTCTGTCCTCCCTTCCCCTCTTCTACCCCTTCCTGTCTTCTCTCTCTCTCTCTCTCTCTCTCTCTCTCTCTCTCTCTCTCTCTCTCTCCCCCTCTCTCTCCCCCTCTCTCTCCTCCTCTCCCCCCCCCCTCAATTTTCAGCTACAGTTGCTGTTGGAAAGTTGCAGAATAAACCATAAGTTTAAAGAAGACATAAAGTCCAGAGAGTTAGAAATCAACCCTTTGACATAGAGATATATACGGTGCACGCTCTGCAAAGTGCAAATGTAAGATAGGGGTGTAACTTACATTGAGTAGATTGATGATAAAATGAAGCAATGTCAATCATTAGTTTTAGTCTTAGAATTATCAGCCGGTGAGGCACAGTTTAGAGCTTGAAGTCCCTAACTTATAAAAAACAAGAAAAGAGGGCCAATATATTGTCTGAGAATTCCTTCACTGAGGAATTCGAGCAAAGCATATTCGGACAGAAGCTCAGCGTGAAGAAGGGATGGGGTGGTCTATTGTGAGACACTGTTCAACAATCAGTATGTTTCTGAAAAAGACCAACTTCAATAAAAGGAGATGGGAAAATAGTTAGGGAAGTTTAGTGATGTGGCCCTGATTTTTAGAGGCCTTCCTAATGGATTACATTGGTCTGGGGTTTGTGAAGGGGATGTGAGGTACGTGGATGAACTTCCAGACACAGAGGCATCTCTAATGCCTCACTTGCTGGTCTCACACTCGTTGCCTTACCAGCTTCCTGGTGATCCAAATGGACCCAAGGACAGAGGGCCAAAAAAGTGGGGACAAGTGGAGGAACGTGGGACAAAAATGCAGAACAAATGCATGGCGCTGAAGAGACCTCTGAAGCTACAATCTCCCTCAATTATGCATTTGTTTTTTTTGCAGGACAGTAGCATTTTTCTGGTATTGCAAAGATAAGAGTGGGACCTGAAAAGGAATCACTTGAATGGATCTCTTCTGGAGCTAAGTGAAAATAAATTAATATGACCCTGTGGGGTTTTAAGGCATAGTTGATATGCACCAAGTCTTCTAGCTGGACATGGTAGTGCACACCTGTAACCCCAACACTCGTGAGGCTGAGGCAGGAGGATTGCTGTGAGTTCAAGACCTATGGGCTATGTAGTGAGTTCAAGCCCATCCTGAACTACATATTAAGACCCTGTTTCAGCACACACACACACACACACACACACACACACACACACACTCACACTCACAGGCTTCTGATTTCTTCATCCCCTTAATGGGAACTGCAGAGATGCTCACCCTACTGTGTGACTCTCAAATGTCCACTCAATCATTCAGTCTCTAGCTTTGTGATTTGTAAGGAACTTCTGATTTTCTTTTGAGAAAAGGACACTTGCAGAATCTGTAGTCAAGAAGAGACTTTTTTTGTTGTCCTACATGAAGACTTACTCATAAAACGTACTCTGTGTGATGACTTATGCCTTAAAGTTAAGAAAAAATTAAAATGAACATACAATTTAAAAGTTTCCATTAAGGCCAATTGGATCTTACAAATATTTCTTTTTCTTGTACAACCTAGATAAAATTTAACAACCATTTTCAGGGAGGGAAGACTCTATGATCAATATATGATAAAATGAAGTTGAAAATTCTGAATTTTCTTAAATAAATAACTTCATTCTCTTATATTTATTAAACACAAATAAGTCATACATGCCCAAAGAGCAATAACTTTCCAATTATTTAACAAATTATTAGTTGAAATGTATAAATATTGTGAAATTCACATTGGGAGTCAACATTCCAATTCTGATTAAAAACTTAATGAAGTTCTCTTTAAAAACTTCAGTTCAGCATCCCAACTGTTGTGGAGGTCCTCAGCTACAACTTGGCTGCACAGAAATTATGAATTCTTTGAGAAAATTGTGTAATACTTTTTAAATTTAACAACTTGCACTATGTTAGCCACATAGCAAGTGTCAAAATATTTGTTAACTTAATATGTTTTTACTTATAGAAATTTTAACTTCATGGAATATAAATTTTTCCAGTTGTCTTTTGAAATTACTTCTTTTTCTTTTCTTTTCCCTTTTTCTTTTTCTTTCTTTCTTTCTTTCTTTTTTTTTTTTTTTTTTTGTCTTTTTGAGACAGGGTCTCACTATGCAGTTCAAGCTGGCCTTGAACTCACTTTGTAGCCCAGGCTGGTCTCGAACTTGCAATGGTCCTCCTGACTCAGCCTCCCCAGTGCTGGGATTGTAGATGTGCACCACCACAGCTAACCCACTAATGATCTAGTTCTAAGCCATGATTTTATAGTACAATATCCAGTATTACTGAAATTTGAAAAGAAACATTACTGTAGCATAAAAACTATTGTAAGCTATGAGATGGTAAGCTATTTTAATGCAATTATTTTAAAACACACAGTAGCTGAATTCACTGCAGAAATAAGTAATTTATACCTTATATAGAAGCAAGGGTCTTTCCTCTATCACTCTAAGCATGAATTAACTAGAGTATCAGAAACCACAATGCTTTTAGAAATCACCAAGGCTTCAACTTTCACTAAATGTTTCTATTTTTAGTCCCCAGACATCGAATTTCTGCTGTTTCACTAATTCCCCTGATTTCATCCTCAAATAGGGCATTGGTGTGGATTATTGTTTTGCTATAGTCCTTGGGATGTTATTAAATTTGTAAATAAGTTGAAAATTAAATTACTAATTACAGGATTACACATGTTCTCACTAATAGCATACTAAAGCAATAAAACTCATCCACAAAGAAAAAATCAGTTCTAAGTTCAGTTACTTCATTATTCACTTTAAATTACAATTCCAAGACTGATCTATTGTGTTATCTAAAGTCAAATGTTTTAAACAGTATAACCTAAGGAAACCAGAGCAAATTACTCCACAAAATGGATATCCAGGGTGCAATTAATGTAGACATCTATCCTAATTAATTAATAGGATCTATGCCTCAAATTTGATAGAATTAAAATGACTGATCATCCATAGAAACACATACTTTTTTCTGGAATGCCAAAGATTCTGTCTCATTACTCAGAAGCTCAAGCACAGGGATTTTGGCCCGGAATGTAGACTTGTAAGTTCCCACTTCATCTGCCTGAATTTCATTATCACACCTATCAGAGGTTTAGACACAAAGTGCATGTCCTCCAGATGGACCGACCTTGTCCTACAGAGCCCCAGAATCAAAGTTAAAACATACTTCAGGTTTTGTTTGAGTGTGCTGAATTTATTTAACTTTGTGATTGAATGTTGCTACACTGTTTATTGCCTGGTTCAATTTGCATCACTTTCACAGGTTTTGGGCATCTGGTTCCCAGCTCTCCATAACACTGAAAGGTGATTCAGCCAGATTCAGTGCCTACTGCTTGTCTTTACCTGGCCTTGTGAGTCTTACTACTGACCCTGATGCTTCTTGAAGGGTTTTCTGAATCAACACCCCTTTTTCTTTCCTTAAACACATGCTCATCGTGAACTGCTTTGAAAATGAACTCAAACTAAAACCTATTCATAGGAGACACACTATACATGGACAATTAACAAGCCCAGAACAACAAAATACAATGTGCAACTTTCAGCTATTTAAATTCCATTTGACCTAAATGTCTGGTATGAAAGGTGATGTTTTGTGTAACCCCAAGCCCACCAAACCACAGGTGTTTAAGTAAATATGAACTTCAATTGCTTTCTTCTTTCTATTAAAACAGATGCTCTGAGGTATTAGGTCACCATTATTTAGGTGAGGTGTTTTAGAGTTTGTACCTCTTCTTGCTTGATTTTCCTCTGCAGCAAATACCAGCCATAAAATACTTAAATATTTTTTCTGGAAATTTATATGAAAAATGTTTCTCCATCTCCAAGCCATTGGCATATACGAAGCACATTTCCATCTTCTTTTGGCATTTCCATGCCATCTGCAATGCTTTAGAGATGCCAAGACCTTTCATTATCGTTTGCTTCTCCTCCGCACCCTGGATCAATTCCAGAAATTTGCAGGCAGGGTTATTACATGGCTGCTCTCTCCAGCACTCAGCAGACCTGAGCAACAGTAGCCTCACATTCACTCATCACTTGCTAAGAATCCTTGATAATGAAGCAAGGATTGGTCTGGAACAGAGAAATACCAGCTCCTAAATTTGTAAACTTGAATCAGTGTGGCAAGGAGGGTTTCATCAAGGGTCAAACTCTCAAGCATCTAGAGAAAAGTCCTTTCTTCCCAGAAATATTCTTCTAGGGATTCTTCATTCCAGTCTTCTAAAAATTGATAATTTAGAGGCGGTATTAATCTTTTGATGAGCCAGTGTCAAACCATTTTGGTACCTAGTGAGGATTTGGTCTTCCTCAAATCCTATCTCTTGGTATATAAAATAGAATTTAAAGTATGGTTATATGAACAGCCACTCAGAATTGTATTTGTAAAGTTAAAAATTAAGGATTTCTGTACCAAGTAGCTACTACATCATGAAAAACTGGCACAGACTTTGGCATTACTTCCTTATCTATTTTCCTCTCATAAATTCAATAAATGGTTTATACATATTAAAATGTTCTATGTACTAAGTTTTCTATGCAGTTTAATTTTCTACCTAAGTGTGTTCTTGGGTAGTCAATTTAATTTTGCAAGTTAACCTGCCATGGTGGTGTATGCCTGTAATCACAGAACTCAGGGAGACTAAAGCAAGAGGATTGCAAATTCAAGACTAGCCTGGGTAATGTAGTGATTTAGCAAGACCTTGTTTCAAAATAAAAGCTGAAAAGAAAAAAAGGCTGAAGATGCAAGGCAGTTAAAATGTCCTAGTTTTAATCTCCAGTAGCAAAACTAAGTAAATAATTCTGCAAATTAGACTGGGAGTGTATCTTGGTGGTGGAGGTCATGCTTGGCAGGCGCGAGACCTCAGGTTTCACCCTTAGCAACACCTCCCCCAAAAGAGAAAGTTCACAACTTGCTTCTGGAAATGTTATATTTTTCTAACTTTCTAAGTACCATAAGAGTCAAAGCAAGGCAACCACCGTTTTACTTACAATTCAGCAAAGTAATATTCTGAAGGGAACTAGATGCAGCACCACGGTGCCATCCCAGATGTGTGTTCCCTGTCTCTGGCAGAGCATGCACACATAACCCTGCTCCCTCCAGAAAGAAAAATGATGGAAGACAAAGGACTGCAGTCTCAAAAGTTCTCAAAAGAAACAGTGGCAAAGGAAAGAATTCCAGCAAACGAGTGCATAGCAAAGAAACCTAGACCTGGTCTCAGAAACAGGAAAAGGGAAGGAAATTGTGCAGCGCAGTAAGGTTTATTCCACACCGCGCTTTCATTTTGCCATTGTTTAATTTTTCTAGTCATAGCCATTCGTCTTTCACAGGGATGAAATAAGCTGGGTGGTAAGCGAACAGATGGGGACAAGGGAACGGCGTGCAGAGGCAGAGGGGAGCGTTTGGGAACCAGGCTGGTGAGATTTGCTGCTTCCAGTTCACCACAAGGCTCCGGGGAAAATATAGTTTTTTCATACAAAATGAAAAAGAGAAATGTAGGCTTCCCTTCAGCAGCTCTGGGCACTGGGGAGTCCACATAAGAAATCCAATCCCCCATCACCCAAAGACCTCTAGCAGTTTCAAAGCCAGGTATTTTTCTTTTCCTCCCAAGAGAACAGATAAGAGGGGTGTTGCAAATTACGGATATCTGCTTCTAGAAGCATAAAATTCACACCTACTCCTGGAGTAGCAGGTTACTGGGGAGTTTGAGGTACCAAATGAAAAAATAGTATCTTGTTTGGTCCCCTAGAGATATGTGAGCATTCCTGTGTGCTACTGAAAATACTACCATGCTGTGGATTGTAACCCACACACGTTTTCTGCCTGAAGACAAAGAATGATTTTCATTAGTGTTAAAAGTACAAAAAATTCTGATTGCCTTGCATGTCAGAAATGGGACAGAGTTTTTAAAGAAGGTAGACTATTTCGTTAGGTGAAATTTCATTACCTCCAATCTTCTGCCACATTCTTAAAAGATGTTCTTTAGGGTGGCATACATATGAACTGAGGTGCTTCCCTTGATAACATTTGGTAAATGAGGTGATGATCTACCCTGGCACATACGTTCAGACACAATTTGAAGAAATAGGCAGAGGGAATTTGAAACATTTTTTGGCAGGAAAAGGACTACTTTAAATCACAAGCATGTAAGATATTATGAAATGGTAAGTTATAATCCCCTCCAATTATGAAGGAACAAATCATTTATAGGATGTAACATATCATAATGTAATACTTCTTGTGTGTGCTTTTAATATCACACAGTTTGGAAGAAACTGTTTAAAAAACAGACAAACAGGACTGGGATAAATGCCAGTTTCAAAATGGAGAGAGTGTTGAATGGAAACTGATTCTTTAAGTGTTAATAAAACTGTGAGATTCTCACTAAATGGCACATGTGCCATCGTTCTGGTTTCTCTGTGTAATTGTAGAAACTACGTTAATATATATTTGAAAACTGAGAATAGTTACTGAATTAAGTTCACATAGTTGTTTACTAAAGGTTCCCAGCCAATTAAAATATTCATGTCCAAAACAATAAGCCTGTTCAGTTCTTCTTATCATTGATGTTGTTGATCACAACCATAGTAATTGAAATGGGTGAAGTTTTTAAAATTGGAATTCATTGTTCAGATCTCTTCTGCAAGGTTTTTTTTTTCAGCAAACGTGATAAAAACCTCTTAATAATCCTTTCCCTACTCATGTTGATCCTGGAACTTCCATTGACTTAAGTAGACATCCGTGATATGAAATAAAAATATATAAAAGAGAATAAGTGTAAAAGAATTTTACATTTTATGTTTATAGTAGATTATAGATGTATGTACAAGGCTCTTTGCAAATTGGTCTACTTAAATAAAATGTGTGCTTTTGCTTATACAAATATAGTTTACTTACAAGGTGAATTAGGTATGATGAAGCAAAGAAACTTGCAGTAGCTACAGGTATTTCTATTTCCCTTACTTTCTTTCCAGAGTATCATGTCTAACCCTGGAAACATTTACTCTTCTCATGAGTTTGCTTTCAAATGTTTATTTTAAAGTAGCACAGGGCTTTCACCTAGAGATACAGTAAAATATTTATACAGACAAAACCATAATTCAGCAAGATGCTAGAATAGAGATGAATGATTGACCCTTTATTTTCGAGCAGAAATACATTATGCTGAAAGGGAACATTAAATAGTAGGTGATTTCCTTTTGTTAAGATCATAGAGAAATACTACTTTTAGAGATAAATGGTAATTTCAAGAAGTTGCTGAACTAAAAGAAGAATGTGAGGAATGGGGTGGAGAACTGTTTTTCCCCTTTGGTGCGAGGAACTGAATACAGGACCTATCACATGCTGAGCACGTGCTTGACCACCAAGTTCTACCCACATTATCAAAGCAGATTTAGTGACATCTCGTGGTGTCAAATGTATTCGTCCATTTTAATATCTGCTGAGGATTTGTCTATGATCTTAACCACACTTTTGTGGTCTATGTTCATTCTGACAGCACTTTAAGCCTTCCCTGTTAGCTATGTAAATCTGAAACTTGCTTAAACTCTCTGACTCTCAGTACCTTTAAGTATAAGGATAAAGGTGTCATTATACATCGAAGGGTGATTGTGATGATGACACAATAATGCACATCACAAAGTCCCTGTATTAGCATATAGTATGTATGCATTAATTAACTGTATTTCATTATATTTCCAGACCTAAATATGTAGTACATTTCCACATCTCTCTGATAAGTAATCTGAAAATGTCGATGCCCTCTCTGGAAACAATTTCAGCATCGTTTTTTCTCCATAGGAATGTTTTCAGGAAAATCTATCTTTCCTTAAAGAAAATAACCACATGATTGTCTCCATTTCCCATTAGCAAAATATATTTGTATAAAGTAAGAGCGAGCATCCATAAACCAGAGTGGGTCGAGCAAAATGTTGGTAGCTAACCTGTTTCACATGTGGCAACCACAATTACATTTCATACCGGAGCTTGTTTGCTTTGTTTGCCTGCCCCAAATGGATTCCACGGTAGCTGAGAACTGGCAAAATTATTGCCGGTTATAACTAGAGGAAGAAATATATTGAGTTTAACTTCATTAAAGCTACAGCACTTGTATCAACAGGGCCTGGCATAAAATGGGAAAGTTGCCGAAATCCATCAAGTGACGTTAGTTTAGAATAAGTGGCGGAGACTGTTGCTGCTCCTGACTTAAGATCTTCTATTGATCCTGCTTCTGTGGCCTCTGGCTCGGTGGGCTGTCAAGCTGGAGCCCGAGATTCCAGCAGGTGTGAACCACAGATTCAAGGATCTATCCCACCTTGTGTGGTGCGTGCCAGCCTCAAGAAGTGAGGAATGGCAAAAGAATAGTGCGTTAGACAATCTAGGCTGGCCAGTGAGATTCAGTGTAACACCAGTGAGCAAAAAGGAACCCTGATTCCAGTTCAAAGTCTTATTTAGTCACTTCAAATTATTTATTTTATGCCTTAAGCACTGACTGAGTGGCGTCTAGTGGCAAAGCTCTGAGTTTAGTGCTGCGTTAGATTAGAGCAGGTCACTCAGCTACAATATAATTGATGTGTTGTACCAGATGATCCTTCGCTGGGGCAGAGGACGAGCTGTTCTGTGCACTGTAGGGTGTGCAACGACATTCCTGGCCAGTGCCCTGTAGAGGAGCCTGTAGCAAGCCCCTGCCATTTGTGTCACCCTTACATGTCTCAAGAATTGCCAACTATTCCCTGCAGGGCAAATTCACTCCTACTGAGATTCTCTCAGATCTGTGGATAAGAATTTCCTCCCCTGCACAGAGTCTTTGGCATCTACAAGAGTGCTGCTTTTACAAACATTTACACTAATGATTATGTGCCATTCTGGATCACATTGCCACTAGACAGTGTGGTCTCATAGAAATAGGACAATCTTTTTTATTTGGGAATCCCTGGGAGTTACTTCTGAAACCAGCTGGATAAGCAGGTATAATATTTAGCGATTCTCCTTTTCTCAACCTAATCTTGCATTTGGAAAAATTTTGAATTTCATGTTTTCGGTGCATCGTGTCTGACTAGTAAGAAGAATGTAACATACTGGAAATAATTAAAGAATGTCTAGTGCTGAAATTTGGACATTGAATTTGTAGGGAACAGGGTTTCCAGAAAGGTGAGAAATTGCTTGAGTAATTGGAAATGAAAAGCACAGGGAAAGAATCCTATTCAAGAAAAATAGCGTGATCATGTTTTCCATGATAAGAGGGGGCTGCCTGAACTGAGATGCACAGGTCAGAGAATAAGGAGAAATCACTTCAGGAGTAGGTCTGTGAATCCCAAGAAATTGAGTGTGCAAGTTAATCAAACACCTCCACAGAACTTGGTGCTCTTGATCTTGCCATAGAAAATCCCTGAAGGAAACACTTCATTCAGGACATCAACTTCTTGACTTGAAGCTCAGCCATCACTTAAATCTCCAGACACAATCTGAGAGCAGTTCAATCAAAACCAGTATCACCGTGCTCAAAGATCTTGTGTCAGTTCCATCACGGAAGAGAAACCTGAGCCCAGTTTTGTTGGACTTGCTGAACGGTTCACATGAGCAGCTCCCTGTTCAAGGCTAACAACATCTGACAGGTAACGTAAACACAGTTTGCAGCCTGTTTGTTGTGGCAAGCAGGACTGCAAGATGAGAAGAGTCTATGCTCTGGAGTCATATAAGCACAGCGCTTCATTATGATTAATGAAGAAGCTGAACTGCAATTCCTCCACTCTGAGAATGGTGGCTTCCCAAAGAATTCTACACAAAAAGCTGTAAAACAGGGCATTAAAACCAGCACTGGGTTAAAGTACACCTCCAGGAGTGGGGAAGGGACATGTGGCGAGGTGGATTAATGTGTTTTTATTTGTGGGTTTCAGTCCATAAGGTGATGTTTGGTTTCCTCTTCAAACTGGCACTGTAGAAAAGACACGGCCCATGAAAACAGCAGTAGACTTTCTCAGAGATGTTTTGCAGAGTTTCAGAAATTCGTGAACAACCCCCCAGATTTCCCCAAGCTTGTTATTATTAAAAGTGGCTCTAAGGCTGATGAAAGCTCCCAGGCCAGTAGGCCCTGGAAACTGCAGTTTAACAGCAGGGAAGATACAGCAACGACACCCTCCAGTGCAAAGATAACCCCCCTTCCTCGCGGGTGCTGCCTCCAGCAGAGCCAGTCTTTTGGCAATGGACCTCAACCTTGATTTGCTGGATCCTAGGGGAAGAGAAAGTTATTCCAACTCCATGACACTTTCATGCTAGACTCTTATTTCCATAAAACGACCACTGCTTGCCAGTGACCCAGAAGGTGTCTAATGAGGAACAGGGAAATTTCTCATAGAGAAATAAGCAAATTCAAAGTTGTGAGGTTGATGCAACGTTTAATGTATAACGCAGCATTTCCAATGAGACAAAGCCGTTGGCCGTCATCTTAGATGTTGGCATTTTACCCTAACGGGCTAAAATCCTCCAATGGAGCTGATTATATTTCTTTAGAAAATTACTGATACATTAGTCTTTTTTCAAACACAGCTTACTTATAAATGGATTTTACTACAGTGGCTCCTAGAAATGGGAAATGGTTTTAGAGTTGCAAGATAAGAAATGTATTGTCTCTCTTTCTCTCTTCCAATAAGGAAATAGATATCAATGTCATTTTCTGGTGTGTAGTGTCTTCTTTTTAGTGTTTCCTTTTAAAAATGTTCTTACTTGTTTCAGACTCGGCAACCTGTGCCTAGCAAGTTGTGTGTCAGGTAACTGACCAGCCATTACTTCACTCCTATTGTGATACGGTATGTTTCAAAATTCCTGAGCATTTTTTAGAAGCCCTTGGCTAATACTATTTCTATTAATTGCTTTAATGCTTCTTAATTACTAATCATGGATAATATACACAAAAAGGTTTGGTTTGCCTTGGATTTGAAAGTTCCCGACATAGTAATGATCCATAATATATTGCTGTCACATGTTCTCCTCCTACCCGTATTTTGCTCATTCTGTCAGCACAAGCAGTTTGAGTCATGCAGGTTTGCTAGTGGCTTCTTTGTTACCTCTCCCGTGATTTCATGAGATGAGGCTGATGCACATTAACTCATCTTTGACCCCGGGGACAACCTTTGACTCGCTGGTTTTGTAGTGAGCGGACAAGTGTGAAGAATATACCCACAGGGAAGGACAAAGTTGAGACGTTAGGAGAAAACTTTTTGAGAACGAGACATCTTTTAGAGAAATTACTCTTACAAACCAATTTCTAAAAAGATGCCAGCTTACCTCTAAACATTTTTCACAAAATCTGTTTGGTTTTCATGTAATGTTTAAAATATGCGTGGATAAATTTCACCATGTACTGAGTTGTGCAATAGAATGTGCACGCCTGTAAGAAGGCTGTCTCCCCTAGAAGCAAAAATGAACATGGCTAATTTAGGTTAGAAGAATTAAGTCAATTCTCTCAATAGTACGATGAGCTCAGCCTGGATGATTAGACCTCAGGTGAAAGAAAAGAGAAAATATTCCTGAAATCTAGTAACTCTGGTCCCAGGAGTAGGTACCAAGCACAGGGATGCTTATGGGAAAGGTCTCGTTACCTCTGTGTATATTTATTCCACCAATGATGACTGCCAGCAGAAAAGATTGTCACTTTTAACTGTTATTACAAACTCAGTTCTTTTGGAGATTTTGTCTTCCATACTTTTTTCTGTGACACACTCAGTTTGATAAAGGATGTAAATTAAAAAGAGATGGGCTACCACTCAACTTCGCCTTGCTTTCACTGAAGCATATGTAGGATCCATTTAACTGGGGTGAAAACACCATGCATGTTTTTTAACATTGTGACAATCCTACTTCCTTTAGCAAAACTAAAATGGCAGCCAGACTGAATGGCAAAGACATTGATAGCTAGAGAATTTTATTTATTTTTAAATTATTAATGCACTTCAAATACATGAAAAAGCCAATTTTCCTCCAAGGAAACTGGATTTCATTACTTCTGAGAATTAATTTGCATGAATTCTTATACCTAAATCTAAGTAGCTGTCTTTTTGTTGGCATTGTTTTTATTCATTCTAAAAGATGTGAACTAAGATAAGGAGAAGATACTAATTTCGATGCTTGTACTCTGTATCATCCTTTCCTTTACTAGTACATTTCCTAGATTCATACACAATTATTTCCTGGACACACGTTATGTACCATGTACTACTCGAATGCAATAATAACCAATTCAGTTACGTGCCTTTTCCCCTGCGGGAATTGTAATATAGCAGGAACTTGCAATATCTATTTATTTTCTGTTATTCAACGTTCAGAACTCCATGTAGTAGTGTTTGTGAATTTGATCAACTTCATCGTATTTTCTCCTAACATGCAAGATTTTGGTGTTTATTCTGCATCAGAAGAAATTTAAGGGACTGGGGATACAGCTCAGTGGCACAAGCTCCTGCCTGGCCAGTGCAAGGTCCAGAGTTTGATTCCTGGTACAAGAAAAAAAAAAAGAAATAAAAATTGTACTATGTCTTCTGTTACTATGGCAGCTGCTATAAACTTGCAAATATTTGCAAACATGCTATGTGTGCAAACAAAGTTACATTCCTGTTTTAAAAGAATGTTCTTCCTAGTTTAAGAGATTGTGAGAAATTTTTAGAGAGCAAGTAATTTCTAAAAATGATAAATAATAGCCTAAAAGCACAACTTACATGCTGAATGTGTGATTCAACAAAATATATGTCAAAATGAAGAAGAGGAATTAAACCCTGAGTAATGCAAGAAACACCCTTTCAAAAGCTGATTCTCAAGGTGGAGCCTGGGAGTCATTTGGCATGTGGCAAAAAAAAAAAAAAATAAAGAAGAGGAGGAGGCAGACCACTGTGGGTAGGAGAAGGTACTGCAGCAAAGGAAAATGTGAAGTACATATCACATAAATAGCAAAAAAAAAAAAAATCCTTTTAAACAGGCAAACAGGAACAGAGCTTCAGAGAGAAAAGGCTTAAAAGAAGATAAAGTAGGGCACAGATACATAGACACCTGCATTCATATGTCTTGCTTTGGTAGCAGAAAATCTTTGGCAGGCAGGATGTTGCTTCTAGTGCCTCTCATTTGATTTCCTAAGAAACATGACATTCAGCAAGTCTGTGTTATTAGAAGCTAACAAAAATTAAGCTAACAAAAGGGGTGGGGAGAGAAAGAAAATGCCCATGCATCTGAAACCAAGTTGACGATAGAACTTCAATATGTCCCAAATAGAAACTACTGTATACCTCCTTCACTTGAAGGAAATGCTCAAAGAAATATATGAATGTCAAAAAAAAAGTTTCAAAAGCCCTGAGATTATTTCTGACTATACCCTGCAATTAGACTTTATGAAGAAAAAGTGAATTACATGCTAGTTAGGAAACTTCATTGATTTATTTATTATAAGTAATACTGTATTTACATTTACTTGTCTCTGATCTTAAGGTGCGGGTCTCATAGGTTAATGCCATTTCAATAATCTATTAGAAAAGATAAGGGCTGGGGATATAGCTCAGTGGAATAAGCGCTTGCCTAGCAAGCGCAGGGTCCTGAGTTCGATCCCCAGTACCGCAAAAAAAAAAAAAAAAAAAAAAGATAAAGTTTCCTGAGATTTAAACAAATTTGTGTATTAGTTTGGTACCAAACTTTCTTTTGAGTCACTTCCTCAATTCATGCCTAACAATGTTTAGTCAGCAAAGAAAATCCTACCCTAATGATGAAAGGAATTGGTAAACTGAAGGTTATAAGAGTTTTCAAATCTGGACTTTATAGAACATTTACTTGAACAAATACCTTTCAGTGTTATTGAGTTAAAGGTGAAATCTGATGAGAAACATATATCTTGAGCTCAGGACTCATTAACACAATGACATAAACTCTTCTAAAACTGAACATGAGCCCTCATTGGGCAGGAGAACTAGAGAATATTTTAGATTCGCAAGCCGGAATCATTTCCCATGCTCTTGGGTCATAGTATGAGAAAGAGACCAGGATGTATTTCCATGTATCCAATAAACTTATTTGAATTTGAATGTGATGAAGCAAATTCATGCTTCTCAAGATACGCAATCCAAGGACTGAATGTGGTCCTATAGAACCTCCGCTTTCCTAGGGCAGAAGACACCATGACATGAATGCAATGGGAAAAATAGCTGGAAATGGAGTTATCTTGGCCACTGGGTGAGGAAGAATGATTTCATGTGTACAGTTTAAATGGGAGGGAAGGGATTGCAAAATCTTGGTGGTCTGGGTGGGCTCAATGTGTCTGGTATCCATTAAGATCCAAAATTTACTCGAACTTGTGGATTAATTCTCCTGCAGGAACTGAGGCAAACCAATAGCAGCTGAAAGTTAATCAAGCACTGATCTCCCCCAATCCTTCTAATCAGAGCCAGCTGTGATTTCAAACCTTTGCACCGAGGTTCCCCGGGGCAGTCTGCCACAAGCCCTGGAGTGAGCACCCTCAACTTTTGCAGGGCAAGAAAGAAGTTAATAAAATAAAACTTAATGCCTTCAATCAAGGGACCGAAGAACGGGATTGCGATGGTCCACAGCTTTTTCTGTTCATCTCTTCCCTCTCTCCTAGCTGCCTATCCCTAGAAGGCATATGATTTCCTCCAAATGTTTGCTAAGCATCCTTCATTGGAAAGGGTAACACAATTGAGAACGGTTGGCTGTTTGTCCATCTGGGTATGTATCTCTGCTTATCTCATGATACAGGATTATTGGTAAAGCCTAAGAAATTTTACACTTATAAGGATGACAATGGAATATTGAGATTTTGTAACACATATCATCTAAATGAAGATGAATATTTTCAGCCCAAGCTTAAGGAAGTCAACCCGTATTTTGTGTACAGGTATCTGAGTCCACCCAGTTACTCACCTTTCAGTTCCTTACCAATAACAGCATACA
Organism: Dinomys branickii; assembly: GCA_004027595.1. NCBI lineage: Eukaryota > Metazoa > Chordata > Mammalia > Rodentia > Dinomyidae > Dinomys > Dinomys branickii. The sequence continues at coordinate 27,311 of PVLD010003452.1, forward strand.
GCAGAGAGGAGTTTTCCAGAAGGCTGCTAAGATTGCGACTTTACTTTTAGTTGATGTTATCATAAACTAATAATATCAGATAAAAGGGTGGTGGTAAAACCAGCTGTTTTATGCTGGTTGCTTGTTTCTTTGGGTGGTACTGGGATTTTTCTTGTGCCTTGTGAAGGCTAGGTAAGCATTCCACCACTGAGCTATATCTTCTAACCTTTTATAAATTTGGGGTCACCACCATCTGTATGTCCTTGTACCTATGTCTCCATCCCAAGTCAGTTCTCTTTCCCTGAGAGAGAACATTCCTGGCTCTCAGGGTTTCCTGTTGTCACCTTTGGCCCCCTTTTGAATTAGGACTCCAGTACAGAAACCTAAATACAAATAGCACATATATTTTATTGTTGTAAGCTTGGCATATCATGTTTTGTTTATTAAAATGGATTTCATTTTGTCACTAAAATTGAATTTGTTTTCCCAGAAACCACTGTATTTAATTGTTTGCTTGGTTTTATTTTTGAAATTCAGCTCCAGTTCCAGCTTGCCTGGTGTGCCCCATTTTCTGAGTTGACAAGAATTTCCAGCCATACTCTAACAAGTGACCTGCTCCAAACTAAGTCTTCTCATACAGTACTAGCTCACAGAGACTCTAACAACATACATTCAAGAACTCATCGAGTAAATTTGAGTCCTTTTTATCCTCCACTGCAATTGAGGATTCAATGAAGTCATAGTGGATAAAGTGATATCCGGCTAATTTCTAAAAAGAGAGACTAGATGGGCATGGTGGTACACATCTGTAATCCCAGCACTGGGAGGCTGAGGCAGGAGAATTGCTACAAGTTCAAGGCCAACCTGGTCTACATAGTGAGTTTAGAGGCCAACTGAACTATATAGTGAGACCCTGTCTCAAAATATGAGAAATTAAAAATACCAAAAACAAAGAGCGAACAGACACTGTAATAGTATTGATTATATTAGCATAACCAAACTTCCCTGCGAAGTTATCTGGACACCTCTGTTGAATCTTAACATTTGACTCATCTGCTTGTATATTAATACCTCGAATCATAAACACTTCTGCTCATAAGTAGTTTGGTTTGCAAAGAAAAGCATGTGATAAAATTTTGCTTTTGTTCACACACTCCACATTGGGACACAAGCACAACAGAGGCCATCGTCTCAACGCAAGCACAGATGTGACCATCTTCCCTCAAGTCGTAAAACAAATCACGTTTGCAAGTGAAGTACTCCTGTAATTGTAATAGCCAGTGGAATATGTAAAAAACTGCAAGAAGGATATTCTTATCTGATTTAGAAATAAAGGCATGCTGCCATCTATGCATGGAAATTTCCAAAAATCACTTAATCATATACAAATAATAAAGGATAGGTCGGGGAACCCATAATTTGCTGCATGTAAGGAAGCTGATTAAATTAAAGTTTCAGGGAGGATTGAACGCCAGCAGAACCACATCAAAATCACCTATCTCAAAACTGAAAAATCAGTGGAGACCCTGGCAGGATGTGGCATCACTGGTCAGCCACAAATTCAGATACTCGCCAGTATCGTGGTATGTTCTCCTGCACCAGAGAATTGAAAGGGAGGGCAGGACCCCACAGAGAGGCCTACTCCTGCTTTTCATTTGGTGCAGACAGAACTGGTAGGCAGAGTAAGGGCTTGGTTGCACCTGTTCTTAATCATAGATGCTGGGCTTGGCAGATAATGAGGGCAGTGCCCTAAGAATCTTTGATCACCATCAACACAAAAAATGCTGTGTAATCTCCCCATACCTGACAAGTAGAGACACATGCAGATGAGTAGAGAGAAACTAATCAAATACACAGGAGAACAGCAGTTTCAAGTCAAGATGACAGATGGAAAACAGGCACTTGCCTCTCCTTTCTTCCCCAAATCCTATCCAAATGACAATAAAGCTATTTTAAAAATAGCGAACCCATGGCAGTGGGAAGAGTAAAGGGTACTGACAATAATTCAAGCTTTTGGAAATTTTCTTAAACACAAAACACGTGTCATAAGCTAGCAAGATGAGGTAGAGGAAAAGCAAAATCTGAATCTGCAGTGATGATGCTTTCTTCAGAGTTCCATAGGCACCAGTTGCAACCTTAGGTCTGGCTAGCACAGAGCTTTGGGGGCAGCTGTGGTGGAGCAGGGCAGAGCCCACGCTAGGGCAGCTAGAAGGCCTCCCTCCAGTTTGTCCGGGAACGAGAAGCCCCTGGCTATCGTTATGGTCTTAGGTGAATCCTGAAAACTGCTCTCTTATCTGTGATTTTGGGGAGATGGGCTGGCCCGCAGACGTGGACCTAGAAGAAAGACTAGAAATTGAGATGCTTTTCTACTATGAATAGGAGAAAAAATAAAACAAAACAGAAAGAACAGCAACAACAACATTGGACATCAACTTTATCTGGAAGCAAATTATGCTAAAGAAGTCCAATGCTGAGTCTCAAGGACTTTCTTTTAATTTTAAAAATTTTAAAAAACTGACGAAACCATGATGAAGACAAAATCAAAACAAGACAAAAACAAAAAAAAATGACACATGACCTCAAAATGATAGAAATTTACAGTGGTTGCTACATTATATGCTGTTACCTTCGATGAGGTTGCTCAGTTCATTAGACATAAGAATGTAAGAATGATCAAACAAGCAAAGACAGTAACAAGTAAGAAAAAAAACTTTAAAAAATTGGCAATGATGCAGAGCTTCACCATACAAGATGGTAGGAGTTCAACAATGGTTCTTATACTGCATATTGTTTTCAGATCATTCTAATTACCAAATTCAAGCATGTAAAGTTGGTCAAGAAAAAAGAAAATTTTAAGCGTTGACTGTTCCTCTCAATGAACTAAATACATCAGTAATACACCTATCCCAGCTATCCTTATACATACATACAAATTTTGTTTTTCATTTTTTTAAAAAAATAACAAAAACAAATACATGAGCAAAACAGCATAGAGATAAAAATGATACAGAATTTCAAAACGTGGTGCTAAGATATTAACAACAGTTGTTATACTACACAATGTCATCATCAAAATAGTTGCACACATAACCAGATACAGGCACACAAGATTGATCAAACAATTACACAGTAACAGCTCAAGGACTCTTATTGCAGCTATAATAAAACAGCATAAATTTGTTATCTGCTGGAGGTTAGAAGTCTTAAGTGGGCTTTACTGGGCTCCAACCCAGGCCTTGGCAGGGCTGTTCCCCTTCAGAGGCTGTAGGGGAGATAGTTTGCTTGCCCTTTCTAGTGTCTCCTTGCTGACTGCATGCATTGGCTCATGGTCTCTTCTGTTTTCAAATGTCTTCCAGTTGCTCTGCCAATAACCTTCCCATTTCCTCTCTGATTTGTGAAGAACCTATTGATTAAGGTGGATTAAATCTGGATTCTCCAGGATAATTCTCTGTATTAAGGTCTTGAACTTGGTCAACATGCTCTGTGTCCTTCCTCTTTATCTCCACATAGTCCAAGAATGAGGACCTATGCATTATTGAACACTGGGAGGCATTATGATACATATGATACTACATAAACTAAATCTTAACCTAGAGTATCTTCTCTGTGCCATGAGCTGTCTTTGTGAACAGCTTTACAACAGTGAGAAAAGCAGGGATGTTCCTGCCCTTGTAAATTTATATTCTAATATGAGGAAGAAAAGGACAGGTATTCTATTCTATAGCCTGTAATATATTTTGTGTATCTCTATGTGGAAACATATATTCTTCTGTATCAGACAATAGCCATGATGTGAATAAAATGAGTCAAGAAAATTAATGTTTGAAGATTACTGTACAATGTATCAGCTCACTCTACAAAATTATGGGACCAACAGCAGATGCTATTAGTGATTATTTGATGACATGAGGCATAATGTGGGACTATGTTGGACCAACTGAAAAGTATGTTAACTCAAGATGTGTGGGTGTTCTTGTGTATAAGTGTGAACATATGTGTCTTTCTGTGTGTGTGTGTGTGTGTGTGTGTGTGTGTGTGTGTGTAGGAGGACAGAAGAGGTGTTTTATGCAGCACAGTCTGAGAAGCTTCTATTGATTCACAAGCAGTTGAACAGTGGCCTGAAGAAAGAGAAAGAATATGCTCCCTGTAAAGAGAAAAACTGTAGGCACTGGAAGTGCTACACACAGGCCTAAACGAGGAAGCTTTTTCAAAGAGATTAAACACTACTTCCTGTCATGATCAGAAAAGTCTCCATAAAAATGTGCCATGTACATGGATCTGAATGACAAGAAGAAACCAGCCATGAAAATATCAAGCAAAATATGTTATGAGCTATTCACTCTAGTTTTAGCTGGGGGTCCGATAGGAGCAGCTCTCCTAGAGATAACAGTTACAACTTCTGGACAGAAGCTAACCACCAGATGTTATGCCTTATATCCATATTGTCTGCTAAAGCCTCTTGTGCAGACAGGTGGTGCTTTGGGAAGATGAACCGATTATGCAAGCTCTTTCTCCTGATCCGCACTTGATCTCTATCTCTCTGCTTCTTTGCTGCATCATGAGCTTTTCCTTCTATACATGTCCAACTACCACATGCCTGCCTTTAAAGCCAGTTGACTATGGAATAAACCCTCCACAAAGAGAAAACCAAAACAAACCCTTCCTTATTAGATTTATGGGAGTTGGGTGTTATTCCTGAGCAATAAAAAAGTAACTAAGATACCTGACTACAACAGGAAGCAACTCAGACAAAGCTAAATTAAGTAGAGGTTGAAGCTGGGAATAAGGAATTGGCATTTAAAGTTCTCTATGGTCTTGCTTCTAGCCTGAGTGGGTCATGTATGTGGAGGTGGTGGCTAAAATTTCTATAGAAAACCCATAACAATTCTCGTCTGAGGGCCCAGAGGACAGAATCAGTGTGTTTTATCAGAATTACAAGTTTCAAATATAAATTACATGTCATGATTGACAGCAAAAGGTGACATACCTAAAAGGTAATTTGTTTTTAATGTCTAGAATGTTGATCCTTCTATCATCTTTCTTCATAGGAAGCTCAGGGAATCCACAAAAACATCGTGTTTCCTAGATTCCTTACAGTTAAATAGAATCCTCCTATGTAATGAATGTCAGCTGGATGATACGAAAGTATCAAACACTGCCCTTAAAGAGAATGAGGCCGGCATCTTTCACAATGCATTTCCCTGAAAAAAGCATGACAGGCAGTCATGCTGGAGAAAGAATCCACTCACCTCCTGCTGGATTTTTTCATGTGAGAGAGAAGCACACGTCCACTTGTCAATATACGATCATTAGTATTGGCTACTACACGCAAATAAAATTGCCGCCAAACTTACTCACTAGTGTGTTAATCAAATTTTTATTTTCTATTTTATTGAAAAGAGGTAAGATAAAATTTCATAAGACAATAATAGAAGAATAACAAGATCAGAAACAAAATAAAGATGTTCCCCGTTGTCACTCCTACTCAGTGTAGCTCTGGAAACACTAGCCAGAGCAATTAGATAAGAGAGAGAAAAAGAATAAGGGAGAGATGATATGGTACTCTACATAGAATACCCCAAAAACTCGACCAAAAGACTCCCAGGTTTAGTAACCAAATTCAGCAGCACGGTTGGATACAGAGTCAACACTCAGAAATAAATAGCATTTCTGTACAAAAACAACAAACTTACTGAGAGAGAAATTAGGGAAACCACACCTTCAGATTAGCATCGAAAAGTGAAATACTTAGGAATCAAACTAACAAAGGAAGTAAAAGATCAATATATTGAAAACTGTAGTACTCTGAAAAAAAGGAGATTGAAGAGGAAATCAGAAAATGGAAAGATATCATTTGCTCATGGGTAGGAAGAACCAACATAGTAAAATGGGCATACTTTTAAAATTGTTATGCAGATTGCATGCAATTCCAATTAAAATACCATTAGCATATCTCACAACATGAGAGAAAATATTCCTAAAATTCATCTGAAACTAGAAGAGACCTAGAATAGCAAAGACAGTCCTGGGCAATAAAGGCAAGGCAGGAGGCATTACAATCCCTGACTTGAAACTATACTAAAAAGTTACTATGATAAAATCAGCATAGTACTAGCAAAAAGCAGACATGAGGATCAGTGAAACAGATTAGAAGATGTAGAAACAACTACAAACATACACAGCCACCTTATCTTTGACAAAGAGGTCAAATATGTCCCCTAAAAGAATGAGAGACTCTTTAATAAATTGTGTTGGAAAAACTGGTTCTCTATATGCTAAAGATTAAAACTAAACCTATGTCCGTCACCATGCTCTAAACTAGAGTCAAGACAGGTTGAAGACCTAGATATTAAAACAGAAGCACTAAATCTACTGAAAGAATAAGTATGTAGAAATCTTGAAGGCATAGGTGTAGGTAGAGAGTTCTTGAACAAAACTCACATTGTATAGGAAATGCTTCTAAGAATCAATAATTGGGCTCTCATTAAAAAGCTTTTGCATAGCAGAAGATATCAACAAAAGTGTGAAAAGATAACTCACAGAGTGAGAAGAAATTTTAGCCAATTATCCCTCAGATAAAAGATTTCTATCTAGAACATATAAAGAATTGAAAAAAATTAGACACACCCCAAATTTAAAGACCCAATCCAAAAATGGGCACCTGAGATGAATACACACCTCTGATGAAAAAATGAAAATGTCAAATAAATATGTGAAAAAATGTACAGCAATACTGGTCATTTGAGAGACACAAGTTAAAAATAACACTTAAATTCCATCTCACCCCAGAAATATGGCTATCAAGAAATCAACCATTAATTCATTTTAAATTAAATTTATTATTAAATTTCCATGAGTGCTTTTATTAAATCAAATTATAAATGTTAAGGGCAACGTTATTATTTCTCTCCAACAAAACACTGTGTTTTTAAAAATACTGTATCCGAGACAATGTAAAGGTTCTACGGAAGCGCTTCATTGAATCTATAAAAACATAATTTGTTCTTTTCTAATATACCTGGTATACATGCCAGCTGCCCATAAAACTGTTCCAAACACAAATGTGTTTTACACAAAATGTCTTCACTTGGGAAACTGTGTGTGTGTGTGTGTGTATGTGTGTGTGTGTGTTAAGTGGAATGTAACGCAAAAATCTCATATGTTATCTAATATGTGATCCTTCTTGAGAAATTGCCAAGTAGCAATGTAAACCAGTGGTTAGGAAGTCAACATTTTCTGAGTATTGTGCAACCAAATAAAAACACAGGCATACATGAAAGATCAGTGTATAAGTAAAATGGCCACTACGCTCTGAAAGCCGTGATTTTGGAGACATCCCCTTTTATCCAAGTATTTCCATAGTTTCGACTGAAGAGCTCAGCAATAATCTAGAGTCATAAATATTAAATTTATAGAATAATAATATAATTATGTATTCCTATACTTGTTTCATATGTTAAAATTTCAGGTAGGATTATGTGTAAAATATATTTTCCTAAGAAAAATTTGAAAATCATGGGACTAGAATGGAATGCCTCAAAATCTTATCCACTTTTTGCTGAATCAAATCTAAGTATAATGTAGCACAAGTCTAAAAAATTACTATTTGAGAGAACATGTTTTTATTGAATATTACAATTTTCACATAATGTTTATATATATGCTTCAAATTTGACTTCCTTTAAATCCACTTGAAATGAATAGGAAAGTTTCATATACATGTAAATAGTAGTATATTAAATCATGTTGATTGTACCAAATCTATAAAATACAGGGTAGTTACATTGCATTACTTATAACATGATTAAAAAGAGTCATTTGTATGATTTAGTTAACCTACTAGATATACGATCTCTGTTTCCAAATTTTTCTCACAAGTTAGCAAAACCTTGTTAGATCATTTGTAGGATCCTATAGTTGTCCCCTTGATTCTGTTGCAGATCGCCTCCAGCAGCATTCATGATTCATAATGGCTGTTTGCATTTTGTGCAATTAGTTATTAATAATAGTGAAGCAGTCATCTTATTCTCTGCACATAAAAATCAGTTATCAATAGTTAATCATCATTTCATTAAAACGGATGGCCTTATTTCTTTATGGTAATAGGCATCCTCTTAATTTGTTGGCAACTTGCTACATTTTTAGCAAATGAAAGTTAAAGCCTATTAGCCTAAATTACTTCCTCCTGGAAATGCTACAGCATTCTATTTTGGATCATTTAAATAAGTCTATACAGCTGTAAGTATATTCTAGAAAACAAATGAAAGTCAAAGCTAGGGGATGAGTCTTTATTTTTCACATTAATGCTCTACATGGACATAATTTGCAAAGGAGATTGTAGTGTTCAATGTGTATTCTCTTGGTCAGCTCGGTTTCTCAGATATAGTCCACTGTTTTCTTCTGACCCCCATCAATGCTAGCGTGAGGTTCAGAAATGAATACAGGAATACATCCCAAGTTGTACAGTCCTTTTCAAGTTGCAAGCAGAGTGTGATCACATCTCAGTGGTTCTGAGAGAACTAGAGCAGAGCCTGCCAAACTTCACTAAAATATGAGGGAAGCAAGTCTACTGCTGTTCCAGTACATAGTGCCAGAAGGTTTGTAGTTCCTTCGCAGAAAGGATTGGCTTTGATGATCCAGGAGAATTTAATTTCTTGATTCTTTCCAATGGAAAGCATTACCTGTTTAAGTTCACTTTTTAAGATTCTTGTCTGCCTGATCTTTTTGTTTTCATATGTAAAAAAAGCTGCAGAGAAAGCAGAGGCAAAAAATCCATAATTGGTTGAAAAGTGCTGTACTTAAAAGTGAAATTTTGCTGTTTCATTGGTATCCACTAGTAATAAACAGGCAATGAACATTTTGAATGAAAAATGTCCTATGTTGGAAATTTCAGTCACCTCTCCAATGGCTCATTCTGATTATTCATTGCAAGGTATTTAAAGCTGACCAAGATCAAGCAAAACGTTGAATCTTTACATGTGGATCATTGATAATGGATGGACATATTCATACTTGCTGGCAGGAAAATTAACAGCGTGATGCCACATCTTTGCCCTCAGCCCTGCTTTATTTGCGCTTCGATTGGTTCTTGCGCTTTAGAGGAAAGAGAAACAGTTCTTTAAACAACTGTAGGCTTAGATGATAAAACTCAGGGACTCTGTATTCATCTGACCCTGAGACTTTTCAGGCTAATAGAACAGTCCATAAGGTTGAATATGTTCAAATAGCACTTTGTTGACATGTATATAGTTCGACTGCTCATAGAATATTCACACAGAATGCAAATCTAGCAAAATTTCTTAAGGAGCTTCTAGAAGGCTTCACTAAATATTTTATCATCACAGTTATTTGATACCTGGGGACCCAATTTAAAATAAAATATAGTTAATGTGTGCCTTACACATAGCAACATAAGCCAGCCTTAAAGTGTCGTGAGAAATAGGAAATTTTTTAAGGTAAATAGAAGACCATGATGATTCTTTACCTTATAAACATATTGCCTTTATTCAGCTATCATGGGGTTCTCAACTATGACTGTAGGAGGATTTTATTTTTCCCTTTTATTCTACTCTACCACAGGAATTTATATTCCACACCAGAATGTAGTTTCTGGAGGTGATGATATCCGTTTGTGAATAAGTGAAGTTCAGGAGAAATGCAGATCTGACCAAAAGGCTGACAGAAATACCTATATTCCTAAACTAAGAGTCATTCTCGTTATAGAATAATCCAGATGTTAAGTGGGTATTCTGCATTCTCACTTTGTCAAAATATGCCCATAGTTTTCCTAAAAGCATTTTATTTCCTTCAGAATAAAAAAAAAGGTCCACTTCCATTTATTTTGGTGATAGCAAGACAGTAGAACAGAAAGGAGAGTTTAAGCCAGGCGCAGCAGTGTCTTGGAGGCAATCATTTTTCACTAAACATGTACATGTAGCAGCGAAACATCCTTAAAATGTAAAACATCTTGTTTTTTTAATAACCCCTTGTGGTATGTTTTTACTTTAGCTATAATTGTATTTTCTTTTTTGCACATTTTATTTAACAACATTGCAGTCCCAGATAATCGGTTCCATGTGTTCAAGGCACTAGCAAAATGCCTAACGGAGAAACAATTAACTTTATGGGGCTCCTGTTATTGGCAGACGCAGCCTTACGCCCTTACTTGTTCATGGTGCTGAGCCACATATGAGCTGCAAGGAATTTGGTGTCCTAAGTAATCACACAGCAGCCTGAATTGAGAGCCAAGTTGTCATTAAAAAAAAAAAGTCATGATCATGAACTAGTAACAGAAGTTAAAGTCCATGACAAGATCAGAAGATAAAATTCACTTAAGTAAGAAAAAGTGTAATGATTAGTGTAGGGCGTGTAGCCAGTGGTTGATGAGCAAGTCTGGCTTTTTGCAAAAGGAGAACATGCAGGCCGACTGAGGTAAGCAGGAGCACTGTGGCTGTAACGTAAGCACAGCTCTGAGGAGTAACACTGAAACAATGCTTAAATGTAGTTAAGTGCAAGGAGTAGCATAGTTAAGCTTTATCAAACATTAACACTTGTACTGGAGAGTCCATAAAATTCTAATTGGCCTCTTCTGCGGAAAGCAGCCCCAAGAGGTTCTTTATGCACAGAGCAGCCCTGACTCACGCCACAAAAGTTATGAGAAAAGAAACTCTTGTAGCATAGCAGCCCTTGATTGGTTCAGGGGGTGATGCTCAGGCCACAGCAGTGTTGGGTGCATGGTAGGACAATCCCCTCTGCAGTGACTCAGCCCAAAAATGTGCAGTGTATTGGACAAACTGGTTTAAATTCTCTCTTCCGAGACATGAAAGCAGGAGGTGCATCACTTGAACCCTGAAACTATCTGACAAAATAATCCTAAGTAAATCTGAATTGAGGCACATGATACACTCCAGTCTGAAATCGAAGCCTTAAGAGTAAACTCAGAGTATCTGTGATTCTGCCTCTGACAGTCCACCGCCATTGTAGGACATAAGTTGGATTTTTCCCTTTTCTTTGAGAACCTCCTGAATACACACCATGTGTTCAAAGCACTTACCTGGGTCTGGACAGAAAGAAAGACTTAAAGAATGAAACATAATGTAGAACACTAAGTCTGCAGGCAAGAAGTGAGACTCACTGATCCTGATACACATCTTGCTACAGTTACACAAAATAGGAAGCTACCTCCAGGGAGATTGCACAGCTAAATGAAGACCAGCTTGTAAAGAGGAAGAATGAAGTGTTGAGGACACATTTCTTTACACTTTTGTCCTGAACTTTTCCTAAGGATGAGCACAATCCACAGCCCACTTGTACACAGTGTATCTCATTTTTGTAAAGCGTGAATCATCTTCTTGGCTTTTTAAATGACCTTTTAAGCCATACTAGTATTTCTGAAAGTATGACCCCAACGACTCTGATATGCTTGGACATGAGCCAAGGCCTGTGGCTTCTAATGCTGAAACTGTCTTTGCTAATATTTAAAAAAAAGAAATTGATGAATGGAAACTTTTCAGTGTTGGATTTTTTTTTCATCAATTCATCTTGGATCATTGATACCTATCTTGTATGTGTGTTTGAATCACATATGTGGCAATCAGACCCTCGGGGTCGTTGGACATATAGTTTTTATTTTTTTTTTCATATTACTAGTGTCAATATTCCATACTATTCCAGAAAGGAGACTTCTCAGCTGTCCCTCATGGGAGTAAAAGGCTCAGATTATACTTTAAGACAGAATCCGTTTAAGAGGCATACAGGGGGCTGGTAGCCTCCAGCTGCTCCACCGTGGATAGGATATGAGTGTGCAGAGTGGGATGGGAGAGCTGAGCCACAGATGCGAACGCATGTCTCCTTTTAGGGGTCATCTTTCCCCTGCCTCCCTCATCAGTTTGACTGAGACTTTCTGAGTGTTGTGCTGACATCAGACCATCTTTCTGTATCAACCTTAGCCCTTCTCTCTCTCCTTTCACACATGTCAGAATTACATCTACCTGGTGTTCGTCTCTCTGTTTCAGCCTTCGTAGGTATTCCTGCAAGAAATCTTTTTCCAATCTATCACCATATTTGTCTCTTAGTGTCTATAGACTTTTATGTTCCTATATTATGGTTCACTATTATTAATTTGAAGAATTACCCATCTGCTGCTGCAGAGGTTAAAAAGGAGATAACACCATTTACATTATCAAGCAAAACTGATTTGAGAAAAATAAAACTAATGTCGGAACTTCAGAATGGCCTAGCGCAGACTTATTATACCACGCAATTGAATGCTATATAAGAAGAAAGAGAAATATATATATATATATATATATATATATATATATATATTTGAAACTGGAGAGTTGGAAAACACACTACAGAAAGATCCACTGTGTATAACTTAGGTAAAATTCTTTTATCACAAACTAAAATAACACGAGATGTTTTACCTCAACAGTCTTCTCCCAAGTAGCTTCTTCACTCATATGATATACTCTAATAATACAAATAAACAGCTTTCTATTTTTACGTTTGTAAACATCCCTGTAGTTATAGTTACAAATAAAGTATGCCAAACACTTAGATGTAGCATAGTTAATGGACAATTAAGTTCCATCTAAGTAGTCTGTCATCAGGGTCTGCTGTGAGGCAGACTCCCCCAAGCAGTTATATCACAATGTTTAGAAGTCGCTCTAAGAGCTGGGAGTTAGTCAGGGATCATAGTTTAGTACACCCTTTCCTTAACCACTGATCCGTTTTCTTTTCTGCAGGTAGATCTCATTAAGCACAACCCGTTTCTCAAAATACCTCACCCTATACCTGGAAAAACACTCTCATTCAGACTCCTGTGATTCTTTAAACAGATGAAACATGCACTAAATCTGTCTCAAAATGAAGTGCCTACACTAATTAAGTCAACAGTATTCTTAAATTCTCTTGGTCTTCTCTTTCGAACTCCCGGAAGACACTTGGAGTTTTAGCAGCCCCAGGAAAACAAGACTCTTTTCTTATCATTGGGGTGATGTGAGAAGGGAAATTGGTTTCATATTATAGTTAGCACATCATTGGTTCTGCCTCCCATGTTGAGAGACCCTGTTAGGGAGAACAAAAGACATCACTTTTATGAACTGCCTATAACTCTATGTCTTTGTTGGATTATGGAAAGGTCTGCCAGTGTGGAAAGCTCAAATTCAGAGTGCTCAGTGAGGCTTGCCCCGTGTGAGCCAGCTCACTAAATCATATCTGACAACCTTTGGTTGAAGAACTTTCTCAACAATCACTGTGTCTCCTGTGCTGGCCTCAGTGTCTCACTCTCTCACATCCACACTGCTATTGGGACTCATATTGGTGTTTACGAATGATAATTTCATGGTCCCTCCCAGCAGAGCTGTGGAATACTAACTAGCCTGGCTACAGAATGCGTTATTTGTAAATAACTAAGAGAGGACTCAGAAGTCCTGTGTTTGGATTTGCTTTGCAGTGCTGATTCAGACTGTTGCAATTACTTTGCAGATCTAGTTGAAAAAAAGTTCAATATGCCAAGGAGGACAGAATCCCAGTGACACTGTTTTCCATGCACCATTTCTCCTAAATTTTCATAGAAGTAAAGAGGTGCTAAAATGATGCGTGCCCTTGCACCAGAAGCCATTTCACTATGCCTGCTTTTATAGATTTCAATAGATTATCTCATCAGTGACTCAAATTCAGTTACCACGAGTTATTTTAAGTAGATTAACAAGTAAAAGTAATCTTGAATCATGGCACATTTTACAGCAAGGAAGAACGCCTTTGCCTCTAGAACAGTATGTAAAGAATTTGGCTACTCTCTAATTTCTACTCTCCTTTAGAACCAAACCTCACCCTCAATATCTGTTTATATAGGAAAACAGATGCTTACATTTGTCCTATTGTTTTTTTCATTTTACACGTTAGCAATACCTCTTCATGTTGTGAAGATTTGTTCCTATGCCCTGTACTTTTCCATGCAAGTTGTTTTCACCTAACTTTGTTACATAAGAACTTTAATCTTAATATTTCCATAGTCATAGCATCCCAAAAGCTTCCTAAATGCTGAACATTCTCAGATTTTACATGTACATACAACTGTGAAATGGTTTAACTTGGTTTCCTCTAAAACAGCTATTTAAGAAAAAAATATTTTTTTCAAAGAATGGAAATTATAAACCCTGTGATCTTAGACCGAGGTGGTAAAGGTATCTGTTTGTCTGAATCAGTTTGCTCTCTTTGGAGGAAAACTATCAATGTAGATGAAAGTTACATGGTAATAGTCAAAGGTGGCTAATTCCTCGACAGACAGGGGCGCCACACACATAATCCAGGGATACGATGTTCAGGGCAGATGGCTCAGTGTCTCTATTGAAATTTCTAATGTTGTCCTTCATCTCCTGCTTTAGGATTTTATTTAATACAGTAGGCAAAAGTAAAATCATACAGTTGTCCAAAGCATACATAACAGGTTGCTGCAATGCCAGCTGCACTGGAGTGAACCCCTGTGGAGACTCCTTTGAACTTGAGCAGTCCTGCCTAAAAGGCTACGAAGGTGCTGTCTCCCTGGGGGAAGCCAAGTAGGTCGCTGAGAAAATTACCTTTATAATTTAGGTAGAGAAATACTGTTATTAAGGAAAAAGTGAGTATTTTAGGCAAGTTTCTGGTTTTTTTTTTCTTAAATTATCCTGTCTCGCTGTCTTTATCAATTTAACAATAGAGAAAGTATTTACCTTCTTTTTCACTACTCACAGTAATTGCGTATCAAGAGCTGAATTAGGACCATTTCTGTGCGATCAAAATTACCACTAAAAGTTGTGTCCAAATGACCTAATTTACAGTCCAAATATAGAGTGGAAAATCCAGATTTGGTGCTTAGCATTTGTGACATTATTTAGGCAAGCCCTTAACTTACATTTAAGCTTCGTGGGCTAAAGAATCTTACCTGTCCTTTCTAACTCCCCAAGCTGTTACTAGAATAGAAAAGATAATCTACATGGAAGTAATTTGTTATATGCCATGTAAACATCACCTATTATATTTAAATAAATACAGTTTGGATTGTTCAATGCCGAATAGCCCCAAATCTTATATTTTTAAAACTCTACTGCCTGTGGTGGTGCACGCCTATAATCCCAGCCCTCAGGAGGCTGAGGCAGGAGGACTGTTGTGAATTCGTAACCAGCTTGGGCTACAAAGTGAGCTCAAGGCCAGCCTGAACTGCACAGCGAGACCCTGTCTCAAAAAGACAAAAAAAAAATAATAATAATAAAATAAATACATAAGTAAATAAACTGTACTGCCTGTCTCCATCTCTAGTAATACTTGTCAGTTTTAATAAAAAGAAAAAGGACAGAACTTGAAATAATTTAAACTGTTATAAGTAATACATTTTGAATGGTTGAGAAAAGCAACCGATAGATTGAATTTGCCTTGCTGTGTCTGTAGACATAGCTCTATTGGACTGGGGCTGTGGTTACTCATTTGCATCCTGTTTGTGGCCACATTCACATTACACAGCCTGTAGTCAGTCATTGTGACAAAGTCTATACAGGCTAAAAAGCCAAACACATTTACTATCTTGCACTATTAGGAAAATTTTGGTCCACTAAAGGGAAAACACACAAACAAAGCTATTTCATTAGGCACATTCTTTGGATCTATCCAGCATTTTATAGATTTTTACTTTTCAAATCTTCCTAAAGCTACTGGGAGCTAGTGAGAAAATAGATGGTGTCTCACACACACACACAAAGTGCATTTGCTTCAAAATGTGCACCGTGTCTGACTACAAATTTGGGTAGATTCAATGGCTTAAATATTCTGACACCCAGCCAGTGTGATTCCATGGTGATGCTGAAAGCTGTGCCTGCTTCTCAAATGAAACCAATTGCAGCTGTCATCCACTGTCACTTTGGTTTAATTATCAAAATGAAGACAATTGGTTTTGAGCACACAGAGCATTTCAGATTGGAAGATAATTGTTAGGAAATAATTCTGCCTCAAAACCCAGTACCAGTACATGGCTTTTATTGTGCGCCCATCAGTGCAAAAGCGAGCCGGGAAAGCCCACTTTATACAGGGGTACAAATAACAAGGGATTTGCTTGAGCCTTTGAGTTGGTAAAGTGGAGGGAGAAAGAAAAGAAAGAAACACACACCTGCAGTGAAAAAGGCAGATACCTCTCCGTGCAGCCCAGAAAGAAGCAGTATTTCTTTAAGGGAAAGACTCCTGGAACAAAAGAAGAAGTCTTTATGGAGACAGTGTTGCGGAGCTATTTCAGTGCTAAGGACAATCACCCTGGCTTTTTTCTGCTCGGCCCAGATGCGCATCTGCCTCCCATTTGATATGAATATTCAGCTTTCTTGGCACAGATCGCTTTTTCTCAACTGGGTGTTCTTCCTCTGGGCCGGGCTCCAGCTTCCCAGATGTGCAAGGAGAGAATATGGAAAAAGAATGGAAGACATGGAAAAGTCTGAGCTCAAATTTATCAACAGGTCCTTATGGATACTGTTTATTTCCCTAAGCCCTGCCTGTGCTCTGGCAAGTCCAATAGCCAGACAAATGTGGCAACAAATCTCCAACCTGTGAGAGGTTTTACTTTTTAGAATTTATATCTTATATATAAGTCTTATGAAAGTTCAGTGTAGGGTACAAAGTCCACAAATTCTCTCTGTGTTTACTTATTTAGTAGAGAGATGGGATACCTAATTGACAGCTCAATCTTGTTATACTTTTGAAGACCGGATAAAACTTCACATAACTTTGTGCAGCCCTCGAATCTGACACCAGTTAGCTTCAAAGAATCATGTGTAAGTCTTCTGTCTTGGTGGATACAAAGGATCTGAGTAGCGGCCTTTTAACAAATACTTATAAATTTTCACTTTTCCAATGTTTCATTCTACTGATGAATATTTCCAAGTAGCTTCAAAGAGCCAGATAGATTTCTTCAATCACACATTTGTGCTATATTACATAATACTTTCTCCCCACTGAGCTTTTCTCATATTGTCTGCTTTTTGTCTTCTATGATAGCACTTGGCATTTTTTTCTTCCTGTAAAGAAGGAGATACAAACTTTGTCAAAACTCAGTTCAGCAAATGCAGGATAAAAGCAGCTGCAGGCAACTCACACATGAACAGGGGTGACTGTATTCCAGTAAAACCTTACAAAGCAGTCAGGAGGCAGGATTCAGCTCACAGCTCGTAGCGTGGTGATCACCGCCCCAGACATGCTCACTCTGAGGACAGCATACCTGTATGGCAACAGTTTCCTTCTCGTGATATTTTCCTTCAGCTCCAAGAAATCCTGCCAGCAAGGTTTAAGTACTGGTAGCAATTAGGACTCTCTGCTTTTGTCTGGAAATATCTTTGCATTTTATATATTTTCAGTGAATATAAACTTGTGAGTAAACTCCACACCCCATTACTTTACAGTTGTTTGGTTATTTTCTAGCATTCACTACTTCTTTTTTTTTTTTTTTCCAGTTATGGGAATCAAACTCATGACCTCAAGCTTGCCAGGCAAGCACTTGTGCCTCTGAGCTATATCCCCAGCCTGACATCTGCTATTTCTGATGAAAAATCAGTTGTTTTCACATCAACCGCAAGATGTAATCTTCATGTTTGACAGATCCTAAAATGTCTCTCCATCTCAACTCTCACAAAATATGACTGTCATTTGACTAAAGATGATGGCTGTACCTTTAATTTTTGGCATACACTGAGTTCCTTGGATATGAAAGTTTAAAAAAAAAAGACGAGGATTAAGACATTTTTTCAAATAAATATTTTCTGCCATTTGTGCTACTCTGTCTGGTGAAGAAATCCCACTGTGTGTTTTAGATCATGTTATAATTTTTGCTTTAGTTACTGGAGCTTTATTAATTTTTATTTAAACTTATTTATTTATTTAATTTTGGATGTGATCTCATTGCACTGCTCAGGCTGGTCTCAAACAAAGTCCTGGCTCAGCCAAGCCTCCTGCCTTAGCTTCCCTGATAGGCAAGATCATATACTGATGCCTTGCTTCCCAGCTATTTTTAATTAGCAAAAAATAACTCTATGTATGATTATACACATACCATATATATCAGATATTACAGTTATTTATAATGTATGTGAATATACATACATGTTAAAGGATAGTTAAATCAAGATAATTAACATATCACTTCACATTTTTTCTGAAAAAGTAAAACAATCAGCAATTTTCTAATATACTCTATGCTGCTACAGACTATATGCACCAATTTCACTCAGGGTGAGTAAATTGTGTTAATTTTCTTTCAGTCTTATATTCTAATTTTGGAATAAGTATTTTCTCTGTGTTCATCTTCAGGTAAAATAATCCTTCTGCGATCAGGCTTTCACACCCACTGGGTGATTATTTTTTTCAGTGTAGCTACTGTATTGTTCTATCCTAAAATTTCTATTTGGTTCTTTAGTTTACATCTCTTTACTAAGGTTTCTCATCTGCTCACTCATTATTAACATTTTTGTCTTTATGTCCTTGAGCTTTAAATGGTTTTATCAATTAATTGTGACTTCGAGAATATTGCAGAGTCTATTAATATTGAGGATTTTTAAAAATCTCACAATCACTGCTTTTCAAAGTCCTGGTTTTATTAAACTGCATTATAGATGTTTTAGCAGTATTCTGTGAGCACCTGGATTATGACCTTTCTTTTTTCATGGAAAGGTCAATCACTGGGAGATACTGTTGTTCTTGTGAAGATTGGCTTTATGATCTCTGAGAATGTAATGATTTTAATGTTTGAAATAATTCTGGAGCTGACTGCACCTCTGAATTGATCCGCAGAAAGTGATCTTCATTTTGTGAGGTGGTCTTTATTCTTTATCCTTTATTGTTTTCCAGGAATTTTGTTTGAATGGCAGAGTTGCTTGGACAAGTTTCTTTAGCCTCGAAAACAAACCTCTGCCTTCCCCCATGGAGAGCCCTCTGGCCTCTGCTCTGCTCTTCTGTCTGCAGGAGGGAATTTTGACTGCACCTCACAGTAAATTGTCCTATGCACGGCTTCTTTCAGCCAGTGCCTTGCTTCAGATCTTTATGCAGACTTCAAGGCATTTTTCTCTGTCCAATTCTCTGTTTCCTCGGATCATGCACAGAAGATATCAGGTATTTCAGGAGCCTGGAACTCTTGTATTTCTTTCATCAGCTCAGAGATACTACTCGAGCTCTAATTTACCCAGCTGTGGGGTAGGAGCATTGTCCCAGGAAGGAATCCAGGGGACAAATTCTTCTCTTTAAAGGACTATAGCCTTGGGCAACCTGTTATGCTGCTTTTTAAATTTTTATTTCATTTAAAAAATAAAAGAATGAAAATATTAACAGACATCCATTTACAAAATAGCACAAGAATAATACAAGCAGTACTGAATTACAGACAAGGTGTTAGCAAATTAACAATGTTGTATTACATACTGATAACTTCAAAGTGGTTACTCAGGAAAACAAATATAGACATGCAAGATTGATCCAATAATCAATCATTAGCTGCTCACTTCAATAAAGTGATAGAAGTCAGTAGTACAACTATGTTAGCTATCCTGTATATACATATGTACATGGTTTCCCCTTCTTTCTTTTCTTTTTTCCCTCATCCCAGTTTGCTCTTTACTTTTGAAAAGTTTCCTTTCATATCACAATGTCTGTCATACCTCCCTAATTTTTATCCACTCTTTTAGGCTCTTACACTAGTCAGACAGTATGTTGCTTACATATGCAGGTCTGATTTAATTCACTTATGAGTATGGTCTCTATCTGTGACCAATTACCTATAAAAGCCTTGAGTTTATCTTTCTTTATAGGTCAGTAATATTCCATTATATAAAAATGTCACAATTTTTTATCCAATCCTCAGTGGATGGACATTTGGGGTTGCTTCCACAATTTAGCTATTACAGATTGCACTGCTTTAAACATGGGCACACATATATCACTGTGATAAGATGTTTTCAGATCTACTGGGAAAATGGAGTGAAGAACACCATGAATAAAAATTGAATGGCAATCTAGTACCAAACTGTCAATTATTGTCTGAGAAGAGATGAAATAGAATGAGTATATCTACGCCTATGGGAAGATATTTAAATGAGCAAATGTAAAAAGAAACAAGTATTTGTGGACAAATAAGAAACCTATCAACAATTTAAAAAATACAAAAATATAAGAAAAAACCCAACAAAAACCCCATACACCATTTTTACCAATAACTTGCCAAAATTATGAGCAGTATCTTTGACACTGTATCTTGAAAATGGTCCTCACATAACTGTCCTACTGATAGTGGGGAAAATGTAACTCCTAATCTGCTAGATGTCAAATACACCAAGTTCATGTTCCCTGAAAGAGTGATTTCTTTTTTTTTCTTTTTTTTTTTTTTTTTGGTACTGGGGATCGAACTCAGGACCCTGCGCTTGCTAGGCAAGCGCTTATTCCACTGAGCTATATCCCCAGCCCCTGAAAGAGTGATTTCTAAAGAACAATGGAGGCTAAGAGTAGGAAACTTCTGTTGAAGGGTATAACTCCTGAGAGACATGAGGGGGTCCAAAATTGGGTTACAACAGAGCCTACTTCTCAAAGAGTGTTTTACAGAACAAAATCAGGAGGTGTAACTTAGCTGCTTCTACTACTACCTGGGACATGATAATGTATGGCAGAATTCTGAAAGACATGTAAATGTATTACAGCTATCAGATCTTAGAAAATTTACCTAGCTTTCTCACTCCTGCTGGGTGTGAAGCTATCTGTACATACCTTGGGTACCTAGGACAAGAACATTGCTTCACATGAGTTTGGCAGGGCTCCATGAGAAATGGACATAGCTCAGGGAGCTGACAAAAAAGTGACTTGGCCTTCCCTGACATAATATAGATACTTCCCTTCTTAGTCCCTGTGTAACCACAAAGGCATGACGTTTAGCAGAAGATTAGGTGCTCTTCCTGTTCTTGATCTTACCTTTCCCTTAAATTCACCCTAAACAGCCTTCTGCTGATTGTGTAGATAAACAGGCTGCAGTTGTTGAGCAGTTCTTTCTCCCATCAGGAGAGGAGCTCCACCTGACCTCAGCTTTCTGATTCTTGTTTTCAACTCTTTATCCCTCACTGTCCTCCCTCTGGAGTTTCAAGAGCTGTGCTGGATGGCAGAACCTCATTTCCATCTAAGGAATAATAGTAATTTCCTCACAGCAGTTTTAAAACAATTCTATAAGACAGTTGTAGATGTTGGAGATAATCCTTTTACGCTTCTAACTGGCATAAACACAGGAACTGTTCGACTCATGTTTACATTAGGAATAATTATAATACAATTATACAACAATGTGTAACCATAGAATAATATTAAATGTTATTTATGTTGCCCTTTATAATCATAAAAACAGGTTTTTTTTACTTTGGGAAGGTAAACAAAACTGTAAATTTTTATTTCAAAAATAGTCTCCTTTGATTTTGGCTGAGTAAATATATAATTAGAAACTAATCTATCAAGATACATTTTATTTTATTACTATTGGGGGTTTTATTTCTTTTTTCTTTTTGTTAGTTTTTAGAAATAGGGTCTCACTATGTATGGTGCAGGCTGGCTTTCACCTGACAGTGATTCCCCTCCTTTGGCCTTCAGAGAGCTGGGATTACAGGCTTGTACCACCATGCCTAGCAACCAAGAAAAATTTTAGTGCCTTCTCTGTAAACAGAGGGAAGTAGGGCAACGATGCAGCTCAATGACTATGATCATGATAAAATAATTATGTACCAGCCAAGGAAAAGAAAAGTTTTCTTAAATTAATTATTAACAATGCATAGATTTTTGAAGGAGTTCTTTATGTTTTGTCAACTAAAAAATGTTTTGTGGTATCGTATCACCTTGAATCATGATGCTTCAGCTAAAATTATTCCCTCTAGGGTTCCAATAAAAAGAGAAAAATTGAGAGAAAAAGAAGAACTTTTGATCCATTCATAAGCACTGCCTGTTTGGAGTTTGGACGTCTGCAGTTGTCTGTTCTCCTATTAGCTTCCTGTTTGTTTCTCCTTCCTTTTCAAATCTCCATTGTAATTACAGCAAATATTATCCCCAAACTTCTGAGTTACAAAGGAAAATTGGAGGTTGTGTAAACAAGCCAAAAATTGCAACTCAAAAAAAGCAACACACATGAATACATTTTGGTGATCTCTTTTTACATGCATTTTATTAAGAAGATTCAAACAGAAGGCAGTGAGTGTACTGGATTATTATAGTTAACTGCAGTGCAGCATTCTGTAAAGAGACTTTGGGAGTTAAAAGTTAGCAGGGAAAGCAAATTAAAATTCTAAACTACTACTGTGAAAATGCTAAACTACATATCAAGTAAGGCTGACCGGGATTAAAAATCACAGGACTCACACATAGTTGTCTTTTTTAGTTCCCAGATGGGTCTGTATAGAGATACTGCATCTCTAGGGCTACAGTATCCCCCATCTTTGAACTGTGACCTTAAACTGAGCATGCTCAGCAATGCGTCAACTCCTTGATGTGCTCTCCTAGTTGCGCACATGTAGGATCCCCGCGTAACATCCTCATGCTTCTTTCTCAGAGAAGTAACTCCAGGGCTCTTCACTGAGCATAATCATTGTCCATACTTTCACTCCCGGCTGTGCTTTTGACTCTGACCTCTCACAAATGCAAACACGTGGCATGTCGCTATGCCTCGCTATAGAGACTGACGTGAGGGTGTGTTGGCGTTGCACAGTAGGGCTGCTTCCCTGAGCTGAGGTGGAGAAGCTTGATGAGGATGCTCTAGGAAAGCCAGCACGTGCGGTGGCATGTGTGCGGAGGAGGATGAAGTCACCCAGAAACAAATGACTTGGGTTTAAATCAGGCCCACTGCTACTGAACATAAGAAGCCAGAAGAAAGTTTTCCTCCTTTCCAAAAAAGATGAAATAAAAAAACCACGGATTTAAATTTTACTATGAAGATAATACATAAAAATAGAGTTGGCATACCGAAACCAGAGGACTTAAATTTTGTGCACACGCCTGTCCCACTCCTGTTAAAAGGCCCCTTCCTTTTCCTTCCCTCCCCCTTTGTTTCCTTCCTTCTTCACTTCCTTTTTCTCTCTCCTTACCTTCTACTCCACTCTTTCCTTTTTCCTCTCTTCCCATCCTTCCTCTTTTATTTCCCATCTCTCCCTGTTCCTTATTTCCTGTCCTCCCTTACTCATTTCTTCCTTTATTCCTTTCTTCCCCCTCTCCCTCTTCTCCTCCTCCTCTATTTCCTTTCTACCTTCTTTCCCGCTCTTCCCTCCCTCTCCTGCTCTCTCTCCCTCAATTACTTCCTTCCTTTCTTTCCTCTCCTTTTTCCTTCTCTCTTAGTTACTTTTCTCTCATTGCTGAGGCAAAATAGCCACATCCAAAATGAAGGAAGGAAAGGCTTATGAAGCTCACAGTTTGTGGAGGTTTCAGTCCATACTTGGCTGACTCCAAGGCAGAGTGGCACATGGCGGAGAGCAACAGTTCAAGGTGGCAGAAGACAGCAAATGTAACAAGAGCAAAAGGGCGGGGAAGACAAGCCTCTTCTCCTCCCTTGTATTGTAAGCAGGCGACCCCCACCCAGTGCAGTGTAGCACTTACACCATCTCCATGCCTTCCTCTTGCGCAGGGCAAGGATGTTTACACAGTGAGGACCCCGGTCCCTGCTGAGTTAAACTTCTATACTTCTCAAGTTGACACAGTGTATCAACCATGACATTTTTCCTCCCTTCATTCCTTTCTTCCTTTTTTCTTTTCAAATTTCCTCTTTTGTTCCTTTCCTTCTCTTCTCCTTTCCATGTCTTGTTCCTTCACTCGCTTCTTTTCCTTCCTCCCTTCCCCTTCCCTCCCTCTTCCTTGCTCATTTCCTTCCTTTCTTCCCTTTTTTCTTCCTTTCTCCTTCCTTCCTTTTTCTTAATTAGAAATAAGGGATTAGATAGTAAAAAAAAAAATTTAAAAAGTTATCAGCCACAAAGTTGTTTTAAAATCTTTCAAAACTAGATAATAGAAGAGTAGCAATAATTAATACATTGCATATGTTATCTTCATAGTAGTTATTTGGGGTACAAGATATAGGCATGAAATATTACCCAAACAGTATTAGTTCAAACTTTTCTTTTCAATGAACTAGGAGAAACTAGCTATATAACTATCTGGACCACAATGTTCTTAATTCCACAGATTTTTAATGCTTTTATTTCTTATTGAGTAATGCATTCTGATTTCCACTATACATGGATGAACACATTTTTCAAAACTCCGATCATATAAAATTGAAAGTACATATTTTAAAGAAAAAACTTCTAGGAAGAGGTTTTTTGGTTATCCTACAGTCTATATTTTACAAAAAAAAAGGGAAAATGTTCCAATTCAACTCAACTTTCATACAGATTCCTTCTAAATTTTCCACAGAAATGAAAATGTTTCCCACAGTCTCCAGATTAAAATTCAAGCATTAATCTCAAATTCATAAATTTAGTAAATTAGCAAAGGCAAAAAATGAACCTTGAAGTTTTAGCATTAGAAAAGGTGGTTGTTGTATGATTGAAGAGAGATAAACGTCTTATACCTCACCAAATTTCCTCTTATAAGTTCTTCACAAAGCCACCTATGATTTAATCATGTCACAGGCTTTATAATGGACTTCTACAGCAAGGTGACTTATGTCCTCATTCAATAAGTACTTTAATACCAAAAGCTGTTCTGTACTGAAACTAAGGAAGGCTTATTTGATTTAAACAGAAAAGGGAAATATTGGTGGAAAATAAAAGAATAATAAAACCTACAAAGTCATAAAAGGAAGTAGAAAATTCCTACAAAAGTGAAATGACTGAATTTTCCTATAATTACAGATTAAATGGAGCAAAGAACACACAGAAAGATTTCTACCACATGAGTGGTTATAAAAGGTATGATGAGAGAAAAAGGAAGAGGAAATTAATATATATATTTCCATTTTTCAGAAATTAGTCTTTTATCTCAAAATCCACAGCCCAATAGTCTACTCTTCAGAAATGTGGTAAGGACCTAGTAGACTCATATGAATTGAAATTCAGACCAATATTTTGCCACAAGGTCAAAGTTAGGTTGTGATGGCAAGAAGTAATTTCAAGATAATACAGGGACAGTATTTGTGAATAAATAGGCACACAAATCTTGTGATGGAATTTTGAAATCTAACACAAAATGAGTTTAAATCTCAGGCCATATTTATAAAGACATTTAGACAGTTCAAGAAAACAAAGTCAATGAAAGCGAAAACCTGAAGTAAGTCTCAAGAGATGAGAGGAAGGAAAGGAAATTCTTACTAAGCAAAATCTACTGATAAAGTGGAAACTCAAGAGAATAAGAGCCTAAAGAGAGCCGCTTGGTCGGACAGAGCCATTTTATAGAAGCTGATAGGCATAAGAGGTTTATCAGGTCATCTGCTTAAGCAAGAAACTCATAAAAGATTGGACTCTTTTAAGGTTATAAATGCCAAAGCCAATACCAAAGAATTAAAGGGAGTATACAATATTAATCATATAAATATATTATAAATAAGCAGGTTACTGCCTACAGCATATGATTTTTTATCATGCAGGAACTAGCAGGAACTTTCCTGCTATGGGCTTCGAGCATTAGACCTTTGAAAAACAAACATATTCATCATTTAATCAGAAATCTCTGACTCCTGTTGAAAATGCCTAAAGTTTTCAGAAAAAAAAAACAATCAGACATTGACCCACATTTGTGTGTCCAATTTTGCCCTTATTCATTTGCCTTACCCTTGCTTCTCTCTGAGTGATCCTTGGTAAAATCATTTAGCCATGACATGATCAAAGGTGAAGATCTGCAGGCGGTTGCTAAGCTACCCTTCTTGCAAACTTTGAAACTGGTCCTTTTTTAATGTGAGTGTCTAATCCCAAGATCAGTGTTCTATTTTACTGGAGAACCTATTGAACATGATGATGATGAAGAAGAAAGGGAAGCAGGGAATGAGGAAGAAAAGGAGAGGAGGAAAATGATCCAGACTATGACCTAAAGGATCATAAGCCCAGCCGAGTACAAGCAGCCATTAAGCTGGGTGTTCGTGGCCTTGAGGATGTCCCGGACTGGGCTACCTTCTGATTTCCCGGAAAGGATGACTTCACATCCTTGAGTAAGCATATTTCACGTTCTTTTGTTTGTTTGCTATTTGTGTTAGTAAAGTCTAAAATAAAAATGTTAAATACAGAAAACACCAACACAAAAAGAAAAATCTATGAAAAATGCTATCACAATCTGACAATTAGTTCTAAGCCGTTTGATGAAAATTTCCATTCTGGAATGAATAAACACACAAGTTAGAATTTCCAAACTTGGACACATGAAGGCCAAACAGGATGTTTCTTACTGTGCATCAAACTAACTTCATCTTTTTAAGCTATTGTTTAGATTCCTATATCTAGTGATCCTCTCTTTGCAGCTCCATGACTTCAGTTGATGTTCCCCTTTCAATAAGAGTAAGAACAATACTATCTACACAGTGTTTATTTACTTTACACTTAACATGAGTCAAGCCTTGAGCTAACCTAAGAAATGTGGTCAGTTGGTATGCAATGTGTTTTTCAATCCTTAAAATAAAGGCAGGCACACTTTACTGTTTTCACAGTTTTTAAGGGGGAGAAAAACCAAAATAAAATGCCAAATAACTCAAGATTTAAACTGAGTAAGTGCATTGAGTTGAAGTTCAAATCCAACCATCATCTAAGACATTCGTTTTAATCATGCATTATTTTTCCTTCTCATATACATTTTGGAAAGTTGATAATACTAACACATAAGAAATAGCCTCTCCAAAGGCAGAGCTGGGAATAGCTGACTGTTATGACTAATGCCATCATTCAGCCTAATAAAATCTAATGGGGGATATTAAAGGCCTTGTTCAGAAGCTCTGTGTTAAACAGCTCACAAATCAACTGGCAGAAGGCTGGCTTCATCCAATGGCCAGTGGTAGAGATGCCATTCAGGGTACGCAAGGCCACTTGTGTATGAAGGTAAGCATTGCCCCCATGCCAAATGTGTGTGCATCTGGGTATATGTTGAAGCAGGGCAGGGGGCCTCTTTCTTTTCTTTCTTTTCTTCTTTATTTTCTCTAGGCATGAATTTGATGCCAAGCTTGTTTACAAAGTTCAGCTCTGGGGTCATGAGAATTCTGCTGCTTACAACTGATAGTTTTATGTTCCTGAGACTCACATAGTTCTTTTTCTTTTCCATTTCCTGGTCTTTTTTTAATGCCACGTATCTTAGCTTTTTCTTCCTAACCTGACCCAACTACTATTTAGAATCACCTAGCAAAATATGGGCACAACCAAAGTTTCACAGCATTTTATTGTGGAAACACAAATGACCTTATTTTGGTGCATATTTTCTGCTGTAAGACTCACCCAGACAATCTGATAATAGATTGCTTTTGAGCTAGCTGGATCTCTGGAGTTAAATACAACAGCAGTTTTGAAGTGATGTGTCTCTTCTGACATTTTCCTATAACCAAAGAAAGTAATGAGAAGAGAGGACCTTAGCCATTTCAAATATCATTTCTTCTTTTACCTCAGACTTGGTTCTTATGCATATCTAAGTAAATTCTCAGATTCAATTTTTTAAAAAATCTCAAAAATAAATTTACAATCAAGTCTCCATGGAAAGAACAATCTATATAGGACAAAGATCTAGAAAAAGGAATCCAGACTACACTTTCCATTTCTGTGCATTTTATCTACAATCTAGGCAATTAATGACTTCAGAGCCTTTATTAGATTTAAGTAGTCTAAATAAACAAACAGAAAAGTTACATAGACAATTTTCAACAGAAAAACACAAGCAGTATGCATTTCCTTTCAGATAACTTATTTGAAAGTTGAAACAAGTTTTCTACATGGAAACAATGACATAAATTGGGGTGAAGCTCTTAATACAGCCCAAAAAATTCTACTTAACTTACAACAAATGTGAAATATAATCCAAGCAGCATTGATCCTAGGGTCACGCTGTGGTTACAAAACGTTATGGGGCCAGTTGGATAAAGGAATATGGGAAGATTTCTCCCTCTGAAGTTTACGGGTGCAATACTGACTCCTCCAAAGCAAAATAACATTTTTGATGGACTTTTCAGGAAATGAAACATATTGTGTTGTACAGCTTAGAAAAAGAAAATTTAGCACTAGCAAAAACTTGGAGCCAGGTGTGGTGGCACACTCCTGTAATCGCAGCACTTGGGAGGCTGAGGCAGGAGGATCATTCCAAGTTTGAGACCAGCCTGGGCTACAACGTGATCTCAAGGCCAGTCTGCACTGCATAGCAAGATCCTGTCTCACAAAAAAAAAAAAAAATCAGAAAGCAGAAAGCAGAAACTCTGATAGTACATTGGAGGAAAGTGAAGCAAGCTATGAACAAAAATGTATGGCACAGGTGATTTATCTGTTTTGCTCAAATCTAGAAAGATATGTTACATTTTTATTTTTTTTTCCTTGTATATATGACATCCTGCTTAAATAGTTGTTTAGGTTGTTGATAGTTCTTTTCTTGGGATAAATGTTTTAAATTGTACGAACTGGGTCAGAGGGTTTGCCAGATATGTCTTTTATAGGTACAGCCAAGTGGCCTTCCAGAGAAATAGTTCCAGCTTATAGTCTCACCAGAGGGACTTGTGAGTACTCAGATTAAACATTACACTAGGTTTGTTTTTCTTCAGGACTATTTTCCTCTCTATGTCTTTTCTAAAGCTGCCTTCCCTCACTTCGGTTACACATTGTCTTCCACCTGAAAACCACTGGTATTTCTAGACCCTGAAAGCCCCCCCGTACGTGACAAGGTGACCTCCCATTACCCTAATACATTATTCTTTGTCCTATTACCTTGGGCTCTGAAACTTTCTCTTCTCTAAAATTTCCACCAGCTTTCTAAAATGAGTCATCTCACCCTCTGTGAAAATGTTAGGAGTATGAACATTTGCTAAGCTGAACTTTAGAATTTCATTCACATATTGAGGATCAACTGTTTCCTATATTACATTTCATCTATAATTCAAGGTGTTAAAAAAAAAGACTATGTTTCAAAAGAACAACTAAAATAGTAGATGGGAATGGTGAACTGTTACCAAAGCTTTAGAGATATTTTTGTGGTCTGGCTCTGTAGCGCAATGGATAGCACAATGGACTTCTAAAGACATTTGTGTGTTTTCACTTAGCTCATTTCTAAGGAAGGATGTGGCCAAAGACTTAGGTTAAACTTTACCTGTCCAGGGTTGTTTAAAATATGTAGTCAAAGCAGACACTAATGCCAATTATAGCACATTCGAGTGAAGAATGACACTTCTACTCATTATGTATGTGAAAGATGTTCATGGCATTCAGAATTGTAATGCCACAGGATTAAGTGAAAATCAAAATACAAAAGTTCTTATCTTCCCAAATCTGCTAAAAATGAGTTCTTGGAAAGATCCATAAGCCAGACCCATACATAGATACATTACGATGAGCAACCATTTTGGATGTTGGTCAAAAATAGCCAGTTTTGATTTTCTGAATGAGTTGCTACCTGGCGAGTTTGGATATCTTCCTATAAGTTGTGAAATACAATTTTAATTGCAAACGCTGATCATTAACAGTGAATAACAAAAACTCCTGAGCTTGGATGTGAGGATTGTTGTCCACTGAAGAAAAAGTGCAATAATACATAAATTCCAGTCCATGCATGTGGATTTAAACAAACAATGACCATATTTTTGCTTTTGCTACTTCCCATCCCCGAATGGGTCAGGTCCTTAGTTGTTTTTCCTCATCTCTCTTCCATTGTACAGAGTAAAAAATATATATAAGTAAATGTGTAAAGACACACAGGCTCCTTGTCGCTGCTATATGCTGCACTGAGCATTTCAACTGGGGTTTATGAGGTAATAAATTATTGTTCCCTGTCCTGGCAAGTTGCTTTTCTGAAAGGCAACGTCCGGTCCTTGGGGCACCAGCTTTTATTATGCATTTCATATTGAAGCAGAGGTCAAATTAATTGACCTTATCTATGTGAAAAACCATCTGGCTGCCTAGAGAAGCAAAATCTTTACAGAGAGTTTGAGGGACAAGTAAACAACAAGAAAACTCAGACCGTGGCAGCCGGAATCTCCAATTAGAAAAAGGAAATTTAGGGGAACTTAATTTTTGAGGGATCAGTTCAAAATCAATGATAATTGCATTTTTCTCTAAGGAAGGCTACAGCCAGCATCACCCAATTCCTCATACATGTTTTACATGTTGCCGCATAAACCAAGTTCCAGGAAAGGGAGAAAAGCTACAGACCATCCACCCTATACACTCTGAGGATAACGATGGTAAGCTTTTGCAGAAGGATAACTAAACCTTTCGGATTCTGAGAGAAATCCTGCTAGACCTTAAAGAAATCATTCTAGACCTCAAAGAAACGTAATTAGAGCCAAGGCCTCCCCAGTGCAATAGACATGCTCTTTGCCTCCAGAATGTGCAGCAGCACAAAATACTGGGACTTTTACCAGCCTGGTAGAGTAGAATAAAGAAAGAAGGTTCATTTTTCTAAAACACGTTTCTTTCCTTCCTCTGCTGATGAGTGGGATAACTCTTGCGCCTAATAACTTTATTTTTTTAATTTTAATTTTTATTTTGGGGGGTACCAGGGATCAAACTCAGGACTTTGCACTTGCCAGGCAGGCACTTATTCCACTGAGCTATATCCCCAGCCCCACACCTAATAACTTTAAGAATCAAATCAGTCACTGTAAATAGGGATCTTGTTGTTTAAATTATGGTAGTGAGGAAGGAAAATGTTAGCCTTCTTGTCACTTCTCTTAAAAAGAGGTGAAATAACTATTCTCAGTGTTATCAAGACACCAACAAATAATTTTCCCCACCTATAACAGGCCAAACTAAGTAAATAATAAATTAGCTTATGTTTCCAATTTCTTAATGGCTTTACTTTCTTGCTTGTTAGCTGGGCATAATAAACATAGCTCCTGGCATAATTTCACGTGAAAAATGATTTAGACTGTCGAAGATAGGTGCTAGTTAGGAGGTAGATTGAGACTCTTGATCACTGTGATTCTAACATACAAATTTGATTCAAATGTGTGAATTAAACAAGTATTTGAAGGAGGAATAAGCAGAGCGATTGATAAGATTTACTTGAATAGATATCACTAGGGATAACAGCAAATCTTCTTGCCTTCTGAAAAACAACCCTTTCGAATTTATCTGATGTGAACAAAATGGGCAAATCACATCTGATGGGTGAAAACTTCATGCTGCAGCAGAGCCCAGTTAGAGAAAATGGGATGTACCATCCAGCATGGGAAAGATTAGGCCACAGAACATGCCCCGCCTAGTGCAACACTAAGGAAGTCAGTGGCTGTGAAGAAGGGTTGACACCTTGAGGAGAGGTCAGAAACAGGGTGATTTAGGGACTTTAGTAAACAGACTTTCAATGGGCAGACATGAAGTCTGGTTTCATTTTGAGCAATACCTAGAGAACCTCAGTGAAGTCTTCAGTGTTCAAAGATAACATCAAGGTCCATTTGGAAATTAAATGACTTCTAAAAAGCAATCCGTTATTGTATTAACTAAAGCCATGATGAATAATTATATCTCTTTCATTTCAAACAACTCCAGAAATAGAGAGGTAGGGATGAAATTAGCCAAACTTCAAAGAAAAAGAGACAAAACCAGTGTTCCTCTAGCCATCCATACTAAGCACACAGAAGCTGAGGAGAATCACTTGAAACTAAGAATTGATGTGCATGTCTTTCCTGGATTCACGTGCAGGGGAACAACTTCCCAGAATCCATTCATGTGTGCGGCAGAGTTAACATTACACAATCATGTTCACAAGGATGCTCTCTTAAAGTCCGTTTCTGTTTATCAGCTGGGATTTGAGGTGCTCAAAAGAGTCAAAAATAAAAGAAGAAAACATTAGTAACTCATACAGATTAAGGGATTGATTTTGGAGCTGCCCATGTTTAGGAGAAGGAGATTATGTCACAGGACATGCCTCTGGAAAGAATTTTCTATTTTTGGGGGGAGAGATGGGCAGCCAAAGTTCTGTCTACTGTGGGAAGACCTGATCTCATGTACCTAGAAGCCCATATTCACATGAAGGCATAGAAACAGTCTCAGCACATGCATTATTGGATGTTGGCCCATAGAATGGGTCTGCTAGTTTATCAGGCTTCATGGAGGAAGGTGTTGATATTTCAAATGCATTTGTATCTCTTTATGAGTTGTGCAATGGAGCAAGTATAGTATCTTCTGGGGCCAAAAAGGCAAAACTGCAAACCTGGACCTGGTCGGATTCCTTTAGCCCCCAAATCTCTGTCCCAGGGGAAAGCAGGAACGTGTGTGTGCTGCTTTGACTCTGCCTACCCCAGGAACCGCCAGTGACCCCGAAAGCCCTCACATCTGGCTATAGCTGGCCCTTGTTTGCTTTAAGTTCTGTACACAGCCCACGACCACCCTGGTGTGAACTCGGGGATGGCTCACTCTTCTTTACACATAGCCAGGGGAGGTGCGCGGGGCCAAGCACTCACCTGGCCCAAGGGTGAGGCCCGCTGCATTTTTCAGTGTGCCTTTGTTTTTGTTAGTGTTTCTCCTTTTGAAAGAGATCTCGGCAGAGGCAGGCACACATTCATCACCATCTCGCCTTTGCTTATCTTTGTCCGTCAGGTATTAACTCTGTCCAGCAAAGAAACGGTCAGTGCTTTACAGCAATGCCCTCAAACACAGACCTGCAGAGAAGAGAAACTCCTGGTTTAGATGCTCCCTCTCTAACAATTTACTTTCCAGGGGCTTTTCTTTAGCTTTATGGCCGTTCACACTGCTTCTCTTCCCGTGAATGACTTTGTGTGGAGAAGCATCCACTGGGGAGAAAAGCAGATCCTCAGAGAATCTCAGCCTGATTAAGTACCGGGCACTGCACACCAAAACAGAGGCATGAGGGTGCGAGAAACAGTCAGATGGGAATAGGTACTTGAGCAATCTGCTGGTACAAGTTATATCAGTGAACTGCATTTCTCAGAACTTATTAGAGTTTGCGTGTGAGTGATTCTGGGGTTGGAGATGTACCAGTTCAAGCTGCTTGGTTTCAGCATCCTGCTTACAGAACTGGAAATCTGTCAGTCGAGCAATGATCCTTAGAAAAGTCTAAGGCAATGCAATTTCTGTGTGCTTTTCTCTTCTCTTCCAAAAATATGAGTTCTGTGTGGAAACTCTGGAATTCCAGGAGTAGAGCACCAAAACAACTATTTGAAAAGTAAAATCGTGATTCACTGTAGTGTCTTTGCTTATTTTAAAACAAACTCGATGCATTTGCAAATGGAAATGACCAGATGTAATGATATGGGCGCATAGGTTTGATATACATGCATTGTAGTATAAGTAACTAAAATGTTGTGCTATATAAAGGGAAACAAAAGTTGAACTACAGCAACAAAAAACCCAGTTGAGTTTTAGACTTTCTTCTTTTATAGGTAATATATGTGTCACATAACGCAGGAAGATTATGGACGATGGTGTCCCTAGCCACACTAAAAGCATCCCTGCCTTTTCCCTGTCTAATTGCTCTGTAAACCTGCACTTCTGCTCGCTTTCATTCCTGTGGTAGGGTCACGGAGGTCTATGGCACTGCCTCCTACTGGTAGAGTCTTGCATTGCAGAAACTTTCCAGCAAGTTGATTGTCTTTACTTTTCGGCATCAAGAGTATATAAGAGGTAATCCAGGTGCCCCTTGAATAGAAATGCTTGTAATTATCTTGAGGCCAGCAAGAATGTTCACTATCACTGGAAAATTGGTAAGCAGATGCAATGTCCCTGGGAGCAGCCAGGTTTGATTTGGAATATCCCACATTCTGGTAAAGGGCCTTCTAATTAGACAGTTAATCCTGAAAGCTCTAACGGCCTGGATCTATTAAGTGTGAGCTCTGGAAATGCCACTTACTGCAATCGCGTTTGAAATGGCAACAATTAAGATCAAATAGGTACACGAAGACACAAAGGGGAGAAGATAATGAAGGGAAATACGGTAATTGGTCTCTAATGAAATAAAATGAATCTTTTTGAGATTTGTATCAGCATCCCGTAGGTGGTAATTAGTCAACACGAGATGTTACTCCAACTTTGTCTACATGCCAGCAGCAGAGAACATGGATTCAAATAAATAAAAAACAAATGTGGTTTATTCTTAGATGTAAGTAATATTGCATATTATAGCAATTGTTTGCCCATACAGAGTTATAGTTTTGGACTGTTCCTTCAAATATTTAACAGTATCTATGATTAATTCTTCTGAGTCCATGGGTTTTTCCTCTACAATTGGAAGAAAGACAGTTTTCCAGAGATCTAGAAACTTTTTACTTGAAAAGCATGCAAAGATGGACTTAAATAAATATTGATGGTGAATGGGTCTTTTGTATTTGAAAATATATGAATAATTACACCTATTCTCTACCAAGGATTTCCTTAAAATTGGAACAGAGCTAATATCCTACATACCTACCTAGAGTCTTTTTACTTGAAAGGCACACAGAGATAAAATTTTTACATGAATCATGTCTAAAAACTTGAAATTCACACAATGAATAAGAACTAAATAATGTTGATTTCTGTACCATCAGCAGTCAGTAGAATGTGGTATGTGGCAGTCAGACATTAAGTTAATTGTCACCTTATGATGGATGGGTCTCTCTGTCACGTCTAATAAAGTTCTGAAAACATTTCAGGTTCTTCTTTTAGATTTCTGTCAGCTTTTTATTGAGAGCTTCTACAAAGTGCATAGCATTTGCTTGGCTTTAATATTCAAAATATAAAAATGCCTGATTTTTTTCAAACAAGTGGGTGAAATTGGTAGAGCGGAAACTACAAAGAAAACTTTCTTTAGATAAGAGGAATTCATTCAGAATCTATTTTGTTTTTGTAACTGGCCTTCCTACTACCACGTTGCCTTGGCAGACCCTACAAAATGCCCTTATTTCCTGGATGGTAGGTGATGTCCCCAGGAAGGTGGCCAGCAGCCTGCGGTGGGCACTTTACCTGGCAACAGTCAGCCCAAGTGGGTCTCCTATACGCCAAATGTCACCCAAACCGAAGCCCCGGCGGCAGTTTAGCTTTCCGTGCCTTGGTAGTTTCAGACATTGCATGCTGCATTTATGTCTGGGGAAAGATAGATGTCCATTAATTCTCCAGATGTGCTATCTGTTGAACAGCACTTATAACCCAGTCTGGAAATGTTTGAATAAATGGTTACTGTTTTTCCACTTCACTTCTGGTGATTTCAGTCTATTGGAGCCCTGTCCACAGTCTGTTTATATGCTGTTTGATCTTCGTCTCAATACAGCAAATCTTTCCTCTTACTCTGTGTATAATAATGTCATATCAGAGCGTTTCTCAGATGTCTTTTGTTTGCAAATGGAGGAAGTTTTTAACTTCGCCGAATTAATTTTCACAGATGGGTCAATACTCCCACCTGGTGTCCATATTGGAGAATACACCTTTCTCCTCGCTTTGAAAGTTTCACAATTCATTAATTTTCCTTTCGATCATTTTTTCTTTTGCTATACTCAGCAGAAAAAACATAGTGACATCACAAGATAGACTCATAAGGACAGCTGGAATAGATGTATTGCTGAAGTCTGTAATCTACTGAGAGGAACAGTCAATGCTTAAAATTTTCTCTTTTCTTGACCAGTTTTACATGCTTGAATTTGGTAATTAGAATGACTGGTCTGAAAACAATATGCAGTATAAGAACCATAGTTGAACTCCTACTATTTTGTATGGTGAAGTCTGCACCATTTCCAATGTTTTTTAAAAATATTATTATTATTATTACTTGTTAGTCTTTTTGACTGTTTGCTCAATCTTACATTCTTATGTCTACGTCATTGAAGATAAGAGTGTGTTAACATAGCAACCACGGTAAATTCCTACCATTTTGTCTTGAAGTCATGTACCGTTTTTGTTGTTTTTCTGTTGTTTTGATTTTGTCTTTGTTGCTGTTTTGTCCATTTTTTAATTTTTAAAATAAAAAAACAAAAGACTCATGTTAGAAGTAACCGTTAGATAATGAATTTAAAAACCACTGAATAAAAATACGAGTCACTTACTGAAATTACACTTCCTGAAAAATTATGTTACCGTTTTGGAAACTTTATGTTTAAGAAGCATTTTTATAGAAAAGTATATTTGTGGAAAAGTCAAAGCAATTAAGGGTGTTCCTGTATACCCGTCATGAAGCGTTACCTTTGTAAAAAAAATTAACAAATTGACTTTGGGGTATGCTACTTTTCACTGCTTCCTTGACTAACTTCAGACAACATCTGTATTCCACCAGTACCTGTGTTTCTACTATTTTTTTCCTGTTCTAGATCCAGTACAGTTTAGCATACTGTGTTTCATATCATGTCTCCTTGACCTTTTGCGGTTCCCGTTTTTGATTTACCTCTTCCACGTTTTTTACTTCTATAGCAACAAAATGACACGGTTAATAGAAAGTGAGCATAGTCTGTGCATCTGTTATACAATTAACTATTCTATTCATAAGGTGACTTTGACAGTTTGAAAGATTTTAAGAATATTGGGGAAATCGAATGAGAACACACTGAGCGCATTTGTAAAAGTGCAAATCCAGGAACAAAGTGTTCTATGTTCCCTTCCAGTTGAGCTTTGGGTGTCTCCATCCTGTGACAGTCACTCCTTGCGACTGTGGTTCAGGGGGCAGGTAAGTCAGGTACTCGGTGACTTCACCAATACCTCTTGAAAATCTTCAAATGGTAGAAAATAAACATCACATCTTTGGGGATTAAAAGAGAGTATTTTATGTTTTAAAAACTCAGCATCCTTTCAATGTCTGAATGCATTTTTTTCTATGGAGCCTCTATCACTGGCCTGCAATGACTTCTGCCTCTCTTGGTACTTGTGGTCTGTGCCACTTGTCCGACAAATGACAACTGTTCATCTAGTGATGTGACATTGTTACTTTTATATTCAACAAAAGTTAAGTTGCCTGCCCACCTATTTTGTAGGTTATTATAATTAGGCATAATGTATTTCAATTCTGTCTTTTTATGCGTTTAACATAAATAGACACAGAAAGACCAGAAAATTATTTCTGTGAGTCAGTTTTCCATCACTGTAATAGTGTGTCTGAGATAGTCAACTTATAAAGAGAAAAGGTGATCTGGCCCATGTCTTGCAGACTGTGCTTCATGATTGGATGGCCTACAGCTCTGCTTCTCTGGAGAGACAACAGATCAGGACAGGAACACATTGCATATCAAAACCACTCACCTTACAGCCAACAAACAAAAGAGACGGGGTGGGTCCAGGACCCTACAGTCCCACTCAGTGACACACCCTTCAAATCCAAAAGACTTTTACTGGCCCCTACCTGTAAAGCTTCCACCACAGCCCCATAACACCACCTTGGTCACCAAGCCTTTGAAAAGCAGGTCTTTGTGGGACATTCAAATTCTAAACTATGCTAAAACTTACTCTCTCACTCACTCCACTCACTCATTCATTAATCTCACAAACACCCACTTGCTAGTTATGACATGCAAGGAAATGTGGTTGTCAGGCACATAGAGAGGATGCTGCACTGATAGCATGTAGCATCATAGACTCTGTGTTGGAAATGAAAACCTTTGATTGAACGGGAAAGAAATCACCTGTCTACCTCACTACCTTTTCTCTTTTTCAGTATATTTGTAATGTCACAACTTTCCAGGAGCAGGCTCAAGAGTATATATATATATATATATATATATATATATATATATATATGTTCCAGAATCAAATAGAAAAACTAAAAGGATTCGGCTGTGAAAAATACGAACAGACTGCCTCTGTTCTCACCGAACCTAACTTCCAAGTTTTGTGAGCCTGTGTAAGAGAAGCTCCACTCCTAGTAAAATGGGAGAGTTTGTAACTAAGTGTCTGCTCTTTTCCTAGAGAAAATTCTTGAACATGTAGATGAAACCATTATCAAGTGCTGTGGATACAATTAAGAATACATAGGAATTTAGTTTAGGGTAAAGAAGATTTTTAAATAAGTTAGGCAAGAATGAACTCATCCATGTTCTTGATGAAAAAAATAATCATTTGTGTGAACAAAAATCCCCACAAATTTCTGAAATTACTAAACCAATAAAAGTGAATTTATGATAAGTGATGCTGAGGGGAGACAGCACCCATCAACCCTTGAGGAAAAGAGTTGACTTCATTTATGTCCTTAAGTAAGGGACAACTATGGTTTGGGGAGCGTTTCTCTGATTGCAAGGCAGCAGTCTCATTTCATGGGAGGGTTTAGAAAGCTAGAGTTCAGAGATTTGCCAACTTTCCAAATCAGCAGGGTTGATGTCAGGCAAGGATATGAGCTTATGGGTGTGAAATGACTGCTGATTGGCTGGCTTTCAGTCAGGTGGGCAGGGAGGGAGATCTTTGTGTAATATGACTTTCAAAAATGTGCAGCTTCACTGATCAGATGAATTTCAGAAAATCATAATTGGCTAAAATGGTGTTCAGTATTTAAACAGATTCTACAAATAATCAAGTCTGGAGTGGGGACAGGATCTGAGCACTTATTTCTAATAAAATACATAATGGCAAATAATCACAGGGGTAGGGGAGATGCTAACACTTACTTAGCCCTTAGAGAAATGCAAATGAAAACCACAGTAGGATGGTGTTTTATAATGGATAAAATTGAAAATATGGATCTCGATAAATAATGGATAATGTGAAGGAACTAGAGTCTTCATGCATGTCATGAGAACATACAACCACTTTGTAAACCAACTTGGCAACATATGAAAAAGCCAATCACAAGCTTCCCATAGGACCCAGGCTTCCAGTTCTGGATATATACTTATGAGAAATGAAGCATGTGTCGATACACAGACTTAGACACATATGTTCCTACCAGCTGTACTTGAGAATCTGAAACACTGGAAACAACAGGATTCATCAATATAGAAATGGGAAAAACAACTTGAAATGACTCAATACGTGAAATATTACTAAACAATTAAAATAGCTATTGTCACTGCAACAATATGGGTAAATCTCAGCAAGTTAATTGTAAAGGCATAAAAGGGTACAGAGACTGAGTGCTTCTATACTTTCTAGAAAAGCAACATAATTTTCACTGGCAAAAAAAGAATTCCCTTTTATTTTTTGTCTCAGGCTTAAACAGTGAGTATTTCATAAAGCAGGCATTATTTTGTTTGTCATGTCCAGTCTTATTTGATAATTATTGCAGTTTATGGCTGATCCAAGTAGAGCTTCCTTCCTTATCAGAGAAGAATAGGCTTGAAACTCTCAGTTCTGTATTCAGTGTCCAAAGTTTGGAAAGTCCTTAACTCTCAGCCACCCGTTTTCCTACTACCAGGTGAGTCACTCTTTCTGCATTCTTTGTAGCAGTGGCTGCTTCATCGTTTCAGTCATTTCGGACTATTCTGACTTTCAAATTCAGAACAAATGCATTCGCCTCGGCACTATTAATAACATTTATCGCAATGTATGACTTCCCTTGTGAAACTTGATTTTCACGTTGGTGAAACATGAAAATGAAGGGACGTGTTTACCTAGTTTATTATAAAGCAACCCAGCCCCTAACAGAATACTGCACAAATGAAAAGGAAATACATTAGGAATTCAACTAAATCATTGAAAACTTTACTTCTCATCTACTGTATGACACTCCCTCTCCTTTGATTAACTTCTAATAAATTATTGCTCCCATTTGCACAAGTCTGGCTAATTTCCATGGATGGCATATTATTGAACACTGGTGTTTTCTCTTTTGCAAGACCATTTTGAGCACATTTGCCAAGGGTTCAGACCTGGAAATCCCTAACTCTAACCCTAATCCTAGTCCTAACCCTAGCCGTAACCTTAACCCTAACCCTAACCCTAACCCTAACCCTAACCCTAACCCTAGTCCTAAACCTAACCCTAACCCTAAAACCTAAGGTCAGTACTTTACTTGTGTATTTGTAAAAACAAAGCATCAGATTGTTGAGCAAAATATGCAGGTAAAACCCTTCTGTCTCTGTGTTCTTTTTATTTTTCTTTGCTCCTCTTTAGTTTTGAGTCAGGGTCTGTCTACATAGTTCATTATGTAGTTCAGGCTGGCCTTGGACTCACTATATAGCTCAAGTTGTGGCCTCAAACTTATGGCAATTCTCCTGCCTCAGTTTCCTGAGTGCTGATATTATAGGTATGCATCACCACTCCCAGCTTCTCTGTGTGTTTTTGAAATTGACTTGTTTCACTTACTTTTGAGAAAGGATGTTGTGGATCCATGACAATGAGATAAAATTTATTATGTATGAAACTGTGAAATAGTCATGAAATTCCATAAGGTCATGAGATGGCAGGGTTGTACTGTGTGTACCACCCACATAGGTACTAACCTTTTTATGTAATAATGTGTGTTCACGTATGTTTCTAAAATATACACACAATATACATATGTATATGTATTGTATGTATTGTATTCCATTTTGTTCCCTGAATATCATTGTAGAATAAATCACAGATACATGTGTTCTGTATTAAATAAGTCACATGGAGAGAGATTCTCCCCAAACTTTCATTGGGTCAGCTGAAAAGTCAAGATGTTACCCACAGCCTCATTTTTCTGGCTTTCCTGCCTTGCACACCACAGCCATGGAGTGAGCATGGGTGGTGTGAGCCACAGCTGAATCATGGCTGGCATCTATGTTTTCCAAAGAGCTGAGACTTATTAGCTATTATACTTAGTATCACCTGGCAAAGTATGAATGTAAAATTTAAACGAGGTATGTAAATCTTTTACATTCAAACTTAGCTATATTTGCAATAGACCATCCTGCTGCCTTCCATAGCTTTTAGTGTGTGAGCACGTGTGTGAGTGTGTGTGTGTGTGATCTTCCACATGGTCCTGCCCTCTCACTTTTTAATTGTTATGGTATTGGGAATTGAACCCATGGCCTTGGCACTGAGCTACATCTCCAGCTTCTTTTTATTTATTTATTGTGTTTTATTTTGAGACAGGGTCTCACTAAGTTACTAAGTTGCCCTGCCTGGGCTGTAACTAGCCATTCTCCTGCTTCAGCCTCCCAGAGTGCTGAAATCAGAGGAGAGTGTATATATTTTTTTAAGGATAAAATTAAAATGCAGCCAATAGACTGTTTCAATCAAATCTTTACAACAGAGCTCATCTCTTGATTTAAACTGATGCCAGTCTTCTTGTTTTCTTTAGCATCACTAGATGGGCCAAGTCAGCTGGGCATGGCAGTGCATGCCTGTAATCCCAGCATTTAGGAGGCTGAGGCAGGAGGGTCATTGTAAATTCAAGACCAGCCTGGGCTACAAAGTGAGCTCAAGGCCCACCTGAACTGCATAGTGAGACCCTGTCTCAAAAAGACCAAAAAGAAAAAAAGAAAAAAAAGATGGGCCAATCAAGGAACTTCTTGTGTCTTGGGAGGTAAGGATAATGTTTACACTGAGCAGGTCAGAGCTCAGGATTCAGTGAGCTGATGTCTGATTTACCTGGTTTATTATGGCATCCCAGCTGCCAACAAGTGCAATACATTAGGAATAGAACTAAAACACTGAAAATTTTGCTTATATATCTTGCAAAGCTAGCTATGTGGTTACTTTTTAAAGCCAGTCTACACAACACGGTGAAATTGGGAAGAAATCTTTTATAAATAAACATGTGACTAATGAGTTTGAACTCCAAGCATCCCCATCACTAGCTTAGGTGTGGGATCCTTAAGGAGGAGCTGGGGAAGTGCTTGGACTTTTCCAAAGATGCATGTTTGGGAGACAAAAGGCAAGTATCACCAGAGATGCAGAGACAACACGGACATAGAAGCTAGATGTTGTCTACCAGTGTTTCAAGTTCTGAAGACTTCGAGAGTCTTCAGACTGAAGACAGAAATAAATAACTTATATTCTAGGCAGATATCAAAGAATGTCAAGCTTTATGTTTGTGAGTCTGAATGCTTTGCCTGATATAGTTAAATTCTGAGCATGTGGAAGCCTCAGTTTATTGTAGGGACAGTCACAACTTTCCTCACTTGAAATAAGTACGAAAGCTGCTACAAATTCAGTGCTGCCCTTTTAGCAAGAAGTTGGAAAAGTCCATGCTATTAAAGAAAAATCAGATGTCTTAAAATCTTATTTTGACATAGGCTCTCTTCATTGAATGCCAAAGTTTTGCTTATTGTCTTGTCCAGGGTTAAAGCCATTGCTAGGGGCATTGTAACAAGGGTCCATCAGAGTTAACATTTACTTCAGTGTATTATCAACTAAGCTAATCCATAACGTTGCTTCATTAGCGGGTAGGACAAGAGCAACCGCCATTCACTGGAAAATTTATTTAAGGAAAAAGGAAACATGAATTTATCAAATTTAATGGATGTTTAATAACATTTCTTTAATTGAATGTATAAGTCATAGACCTAAAATACATAAAATGAACAAAATTCATTATAACTCAAATAAAATACTGGCAATTGTAGAAGCAATAGATGTTGTTAGTTTTCAAGGAAATAATATTTTCAGTAAAAATTTAATCTTAAAACGACCTTTAGTGCTCAAATTTTCTGAGCACTCTAGTGATATAATAAATCCTCAGTAGTAAATTAAGCTAATGCTGGCCTTTATAAGAAAATAGTAGATGATTTTAAAAACAATGTAGAATTCGGTTTCATATACAAATTAAGAGTTTCATGTATGAAATTGCCCCTGTACCTGTACCAATTTGGACCAGAGTCTTTCAAGGTATACTGTAAGAATGAAATCCTGCACCATCACTTCTTCTGAAACAAGTGACA
The DNA here is from genome assembly GCA_004027595.1 of Dinomys branickii. Lineage (NCBI taxonomy): Eukaryota > Metazoa > Chordata > Mammalia > Rodentia > Dinomyidae > Dinomys > Dinomys branickii. Next base: position 70,158 of record PVLD010003452.1, read on the forward strand.
CAGTTAGTCACTGGTAGTCTACCATTAGCAGAAAACTTCCTGAAGAAACAGATCACTGTCTTGACCCCAGAGGCCCTGAAAGTTCACCAAATGCTCTCAAATATCAGGCAAGTTTCTGGACGAAACAATGTGTGTCCATCAACAGATGAACTGGTAAAGAAATTTTGGTATTTATGCACAGTAGAGTACTATTGTGCCATAAAAAGTAGTAACTTGGGACATCTAGGGAAAACGGATGTACCTTGAAACTATTAAGTTAAAGAACTCGGACACACAAGTTTAAATATCACATGGCTTCTGTAAAAAACTCTCTTGGTCTCTGTTTCTATCTCTATCTCTGTCTGTCTCTCTCTAAAAATAAAAGACAGGCAGGTAATAGCCATGGAGAAAAGGAGGGAGGGAAAGAAAGAGAGAGGAAGACACATTGTAATCCAGTGGAGATTATGTATCTAAAAGTGTACCTTGGTTTAGTATATTTGTTTTACGTGCTTTATATGCTGTTTGGCCTATGAATCTCATTTGTCATCTGTATGCATTATAATTAATTTTATAAGTTCTAATAAGATGAATAAATGAGTCTGAGGGTGGACAAATAAAAGGAGATAGAGGGAAGGGTAAAAGAAAGCATTGAAATGTGTTATGTATATGTACTAATTCTCTACAACGAATGTAGTCATTATAATTGTTATGTACTACAAACATGTGCTAATAAAAGAAAAAATGGAAGAAAGAAAGAAAAAGAAAGAAAGGAAAAGAAAGAAAGAAAGAAAGAAAGAAAGAAAGAAAGAAAGAAAGAAAGAAAGAAAGGAAAAGGAAAAGGAAAAGGAAAAGGAAAAGGAAAAGGAAAAGAAAAAGAAAAAGAAAAAGAAAGAAAAATACTACATCTTGACATAACTTGGCAGACGTGCTGTTCAAAGAAATGTGGCCTGGTTTTTAAAACTTAAACTCATATGAAGGAATAGTCCAGGTCAGAAAGCGATAATCATCATTTCAGAAGCAGGACTCTTCAGCACTGCTTATTAATGTTAATGACTTCTGCTGAGTGCCACCACCTGATCCTAACTCATGGCCCCTTCCAAAGCATTGGGGCTTTGCAATAGTGGTTGCTTAAAAAATGTGATACTGCTGAAGGCAAAAAAATAACTACACAATGTTCTCTTCCAGATCATTAGCATCGATGTGAATAAATAACAACATAAGAGGGAAAACAAAATCCTAAATGTTCTAATACTTTGTCTGGAATTAATAAAGCAGCAACTCATTTATAACAATGAAAACGTTACTTCTGGGAAAACAACTCATTTAATTCACAGGCATTTTAGGCACAAGGCGGGACATGATCACTGGCAAAAGGAATCATTTAAATGCTTCTTCATCATGATGAAAATGAACAACTTTGATGGTTTTTTAATGAAATAACAGCAACTCTGATTGACCCGGTTAGATTTTAGGTGAAACTGGCTGCAAATGATTTTGATTTTTCATACTGGAGAGTCCAAAAATGATCTAGGGAGAGTAAACTTCAGGCACAAAGCAGGTTTTCCAATCCGCTGTGTTCCATTTATACACCACAGAGTGTGATTAATCTGATCAATTCCAGGAAAACTCAGAACTGCATGTTCTAAACGACACTTGAGCATTTTTATACAAACATGTCATCATCTACCATCATCTCGTTTATGTCTAAACCTATTAGCCTCACGAAATCATGTTTCCAAAGGTGAAGTTTAATAATGTATAGAATGTCTATGCATGAGCCCCCACAGTTGTACTAGAATCTCAGTCGCTAGTTTTTTTCTTTCACTTGCCAGGACTGTCTGATCCTGACACAAACTTCATTGAGCTGTCTTTATTTATGTACTTTATATTTTTTAGTTTCTTGAATTTATTTTTTTTCCTTTCCAACAAAACCTGTTAAAATCATAACAGTTAGATATCTGCTCTTTTATCCAAACCTTTTATGATCAAGGAAAACCTGGACATATATTGGAATTACTCCACTTTTTTCAGGTAATTATTATGATCTACTGTGCATAGTTTTATATGATTTTGCTAAAAATCACAGTAAGGACAACCCTTCAGCCTTATCTTATATTTTAAATGAATAAAATTAATAGATATGTTGCCTATTTAAAATTTTAAAATGTCTTTATATAAATTAAAACATATAAGTGTTTTCCAGTATCACCAGTTAGTTCTTGAAATAAGAAAGAATGGAAACATTTCCAAAAATTATGAGAAGTATAGTCCTCAGATTGAGCGTACAGAAAATTAACCAGCACATAAGCAATACGGACAATAGCAATATTTTGATGATTTCTTTTTCACCTAGAACAATCCCCACAGATTCTTCCAGGTCTATGGACCACCATAAAGCTGACCATCAAGCAAAGTGACTTTCACTGAAAAGAATAGAGATTTTACAGTGAGACCTCATTGTAAATGGTTTGTGCTCTTTCCTGCAAACATGGTGTACCACTATCTCTTTCTTTCATGGAAATCCAGAGGGCAGAAAAGAAAATCTGGAAAGCTCTTTCATCTGGTAAAACAAGAGGAGAAATGCTTGTTTGTTTCATGAGTTTCCTTTCCCCAGCAGTTTGAGAAATATGTGACTATTTTTCTAGACCAGATGTGGATTTCAGCAGGACAAAGAATGGGCCCATCTCCATGTAAGTACTGCCTCAGAAGACACCAAAGAGGTCCTCCAATATTTGAGATGTAAGAGGTACTCTGAAACACACTTCCCAAGGACAAAAATATTGGAAGGGAAGCATCTAGTGGAAAGGGAGGCTTGCCCACCTCTAGAACTTGAGCTGCAGTGCTCAGTTCTAGATCCTAGTTCAGGATCCGGTTCCTCAAAGATACTGAGATAGCACCGATGTTAGACTTCTCTGATGCTTCACATCAGTTCTCCCAAAGCTGACTGTGCTCTGCCTTTGGCCACAGCTTCACTGCTAAGTTGTTTACATACGTCAAGGAGCTCACCGGAGCAGGTGTACCCGGGGGCCCCCTCATCTCAGTCTCAGGGTCATTCCTTTGCCCAGCTGGTCTTTTCCATACCATTGCAGCAGAAACACACTGGTTTTCCTCTCCGCTCATCCTGGAGCTCCCAGATGGTTAAAGACCGATGACAGAAACTTCTGACCTCAGAGGGAAAGAGGAGAGAGAGAACAGATGCTTTCACTCTAAATGACTGACTCTAAAGTTCATACCCAATAGCTCCTCAGCAGGCCTCATAGTACTGAGTCCCTGGGCAACCTCAGATGAACCCGCTGGCTGGATGTAATTGTTGAGGTTCTCTGTCTTGCCTCACTTCACCATCCTTAACCCTCACGCTGCTCTGAGGTCACAAGTCCCACTGCACCCTGCAACTTCCATTTTCTGAGGAACCAGGGCTGACCCTGCATCCTCCAGATAAAGAGGGCTCTAAGCTCTCACAGAACTTATCCAAATTAGATATTTCTTCTCGGCATCCCTTAACACATACCTTTCACAATCCACTGCCCACTTCCTAAGTGATAAGCACTCCTATTTCAATTCACTGCTGAAGGAAGAAGCAAGAAGAGCAAAGTGCCATCCTGAATTGGCCTTTTTCAAAAACTGAGCTGGGAGAAGGGAGACAATTCAACATTATACCTACCTAGGCATGTGGATATTTCACAAAGATGGATGCTCCAGTGCCCAAGTTGATACTAAGATTGTTATCTAAACATAATTGGAGAACTGACCAATGCTTAAAAGTGCACAGAAACTAAAAGGTCTGCCCAACTTTTTATCCAAGGTCCTAGGATGGTTAGGGGCAGCTCCTTGAGAGCCTGGGAAGGGACATTGCAAGTTTGAGCCCAGCGTGGGAAACTTAGTGAGACCTTGTTGCAAAATAAAAGAAAAAAATAAGGTTACAACAAAGGGCTGGGAATGTAGCTCAGTGCAAAGATCTTGGATTCCATCCCCAGTAAAGCAGGAGAAAAAAGTTCCATAGTTTATATATCATTAATAACGTTTCCTCAACATGCAGGTTACATGACAATGAATGAACTATGTAATAGTTCTGAGTGTTCATATTTAAGAATGCAAAAAACATGCTTCACCTCCTCAAGGTCATGGTAAATAAGATCACATAGGTAAAAGGAAGCAGGAAAGTGCTGTGGATAGTGAATCATTCCTGGTGGTCTTCCTTCACCCACCATTTCTGTCTTATAATTCTCGGGTCTGATAGCAACACTGAGGCATTCTTAAGAAGGTAAGTGTATGAGCTAAATGCAGAGTTCATAGAAGTCAGTTTATAGACATGAACTGTTGGGAGACACCCGTCTCTGGTTATTAGGCAGTAGCATGCCTCACATCTAGCTACATGGGCTTGCAACCGGTGCCTTCACGTAAATTACCCAATGAAAAGGATTCCTAACCTAATTTAAAGCTCTTCTTCTGTCATCATCTTGAAATCCTCACTAGTTTAATTTTTCAATTTGTGTTTATATAATAGGTCAACTAGGAGAAGGCAGTGTACAGGCAAGCAAAGGAGAGGCATGCAGCATGAATGTTCACTGCACTTTCTCAGGGCTTTCTTCCTCTGTATTATCTGCCATGCCCCATGGCCGGATTCCAGTGAATCTGTGGTACACAGAAGGGAAGAGAGACTCAAGAAGACAAGGTAGTGTGTGAGCAAGCAGGGGTTCACATGAAAGCCCGCCTTCCCACTCAAATGAGAATGGTACAGTGAAGAACAAGTTGAAGGGCATTGTGGGACACATGAAGGAGCAAGGGATGTGTCTTAGCGCCTCTTGCGTCTTCCTTTCTTCCAGGTATCAAACTAACTACATATGCTAAGAATGATGGCAGAGATTGGTGCAGACCTCACACTTCACTTTCTAAATTTCTGTCCTTCTTTACCCATCAGTAAGATGTGTGTGTATCATGAAATGAAGTAAAAACAGAAGAGGTCATTTTTCTGAAGAACTTCCAGTGTTCTGGTAAGAAGAAAGTACGAAAGGGGATACAAAATACTTGGTAATTTTGGTGATTCTCGAGGACATTGTGAAACGTCCTCTTATTTATATTTTACATAGGCGTTGCAAAGGACCAGGGGAATTCAATGCTATTTGCACCCTTCGTGGACCCCACAAATTCTGAGTCCCTCTGTTGCATTTGTTCCTGCGATTAAAGTGAACTATTTACACAAGATCTCTTAGATTCCCTCATTCTAAGTAGGCTTTACACTTGAAAATCAAGTCTTCCTGGCTGGGCGACCTAGACCCGTCAAAAGAAAGCAGCCAGTTTAGCCAACAGATGGCGCGATTGTACTGAGAAAAAGAACCTGTCTTCCAGGATGCTGTCCCTGGCTCCAGCTTCTAGGTTTTGCTGTGAAGCACTGCTGGATTTTGACCTATTTGTCCCCTGGGCAGAGTGGTTTTATGCAAACCAAGGACACAACATTACACAGCAATCTTGATTTTACTTGTTCGAATATTTTCTTCTTTGGAAACTTGACTTTACTTTGTTTCTAACCCATCTTGTCTGAAGCAAGGTTCAAAGCACAACTGCTGTTACTGCACGTGTTGTTTCTGAGTTAAAGAAACAGGTTTGGAACGATGTACCCTGTGTTGTTCTCTTGGGCAAGCGGAGGCTGGGTAAAATGTTATGAACTTTTTAAAAAATAGTGGGAATTATGCAACAAATAAAACAACCCAATTGACTTTTACTCTTGGCTGTTGGTAAATTTGTTGTCGTTTTCAAATGAAAGTCCTCAAAATAAAAGAAAAAGTCTTACTTCCACAGCAGTATGTTTGAAAAGACTCTTTAAATGGTAGCATTAAATATACACCACTGCCTTTTTACCAGAAGATGAAACCTAGGCACGTTCTCTATTTCTCTAAAAATTCACTGCCTTCTCCTTCAGGGCAAGTCCGTGCACTAATTAGATACTCTCCGTTCATTCTGTACTCTTGCCTTCTGCCCTGGTACCTCACGCTGCCCAGGGCGGTTTAATTTAAGTATTTTGTTCTTCTTTGTTTTCCTCCCACACTGTTGTGAAGTGTTGCTGCGAAGCGGCTGAACAGCTGCTCTGCTTGTCCCCAGAAGTGGCTGCGTTCCAGCAGTGGGCAGAGCCAGTTATGTAAGGATGGTTTCTCAGGGTTTCCTAGGAAACCAGTGATGCTGGTCCCGTTGAAATTGGACCTGGAAACAAGTAGATTAAGTCCCGCTTTGGAACCCTTGGGAGTGGTAAGTGTGGCAGGGAACTCTGGAGGCTACTTCCTTCTGCTCTAGTTTGCTACTTATTTTATTTTGAAAGTATAAGATATACTCAACTTAAGAAAGATGCGGGAGTTCAAGCTACAAAAATAAATGTGACACTGGCCCCACCAAGCACATACATACATCATAACCAAAGCTGATTTTATTTATTACAATTGAGAACGAAATAAAATCTGGGATGTTTCTCCTTCTAAACTTAAGGAGCAAAACTCAGTATAATTTGCAGATAATATCTGAGTATTTCAGAATATAAAAGCCCAAAGCTGGGGTAATTCAGTCCTTACTACTTGTGATGCACTCATTGCACCTAACTGCAAAATAGAGTGGATTCTGTACTTGGTACTGTCTTGGTCCTTAGAAAATGGAGAGATAACTTGTTATAGCCATAGATTAGGCAAAGAGATTAGAAACTCAGATGTAGTATAATGAACAAGTCCGAAATATACCAGGATGAATGAATGCTACTTTCTAATGAAGCACTCCGATTCTTCCCGGGTTATTTCTGGCGCGCCTGCTTTAGCGTGACGCTTGCCAAACTGGTGAACAAAAGTTACTAGAGTTGCTTCTAAAGATCACTGTCTACATGATACCAAACAAGGAAACAAATGTAGGAAAATCAGCAGACCTGCTATGTTATATGAAATAACTCGTGGTCCAAAATATACAGTATTTCCCTACAATGGCTAATTGCCAGTAGGGTCAGTGGAATACTTGGGAAGGATCTGACCATAACTACTATGCCAGCCATGACTCCTCCAATCTGAAGGAAAAGACACTACCCTCAAACACTGATAATAAAAGGGAAATTCAAAATACTGCAGAAACACACCAGAATTAACTTTTTACAGTTGTAAGAGTTTATAAATTTATTATCCCTGCCTTTGCTGCGCTTGTATTTTGACTCTGTTTGCAGAAAAGACTCTCGTTGCATTACACAAAGGAGATTTTTATGCTGGCATCTGCTGCTACAGACTCATATTTTGTTTAACAGATAACACTTACATTCCAGTTTTAATATTTTAATCATGAAAAGGGAATTGTGTTTTGTTTAACTGAGTTTCTTTGCTATGTCTCACTCAAAAACTCAAAGAAATAAAAATTGCTTTTGAGCCAATTTAAAAGTAAAAGAAACTTACATTTGCTAATCAAATTCAAATCTATCCCACGATGGATGGTGAATCAGATGGTCTCTGTCATTTCTCAGAACTGATCACAATCATTTGCTTTCTTTCTTTTTCTTTTCCTCTTCCTGATTTGAAGACACAATAATTCTTTAGATGTGGTGGGTGTGCTCATACGTAATTTAGCCAAAGTTGAGTAACTTTGTGAGATCACGGCTCTCCTGAGAAGGGCCTCCAGAACTCTCTTCCCTGTTGTATATTTCTTTAGGCCAACATCTGGGGCCTAAATCTAGAGGAGTAGCCATTCCATTTGGCAGATCATATTCTGGTAAATTATATTGTTTTGAAGCAGGCCAGGAGATACACGCTTCTGGTTTTTAAATATGTACTCCCAATTCTGTTTGTTTTGAAAATGTAAATTTGCTCCAAAGTGATTGGTATATCCAAAGACCAATTTGAGGGGAGCGTGAGTTTTCAGTAGTTTATATATGTTTTCATCCATGAAACACACTTCGATAAACAAAGAAAACCGCACTCAGCTGAAAGGAGCCACCTAGGAGTACACAAAGGACACAAACACACAGTCCAAAGCACTTTACATCATCGTCATCCATATCTGGTGCCCCAACTTTGTGTTTGATTTCATAAATCCTCTTTATACCACTTTGCAATGCCTTACAGCTGACCACTCCTATGAGCAAACTGCAGGTGATAGATATAAGCATTTCTTATCTGTTAGATTTCTATCTTTTAAATGTGCCACTGATGAAGTGTAGGAGTTCTGTGCCCCTACACCAATTTATCTGAAGCCCTGTGATTTTTTTAATTGTGTCATGTTATACACAGTGATGGCCTTTAGGGACACCTGTGTCTCATCATAGCATAGAAGGTTATGTGTGTGTGTGGATTGGCCAGATAGGGGGCAACACATATACAGGAAGTGGTAGAAAAGGATGAAACTAAGACAGCTAGAATTTGTCTTACAACATGAATAATATTGACACTCCACAGATTGGTAAGAACATACAGTACCAAGTCATTGCTCATGGCAATCCTGTTAGGTAGCCATCGCCACATGGGAAGAATGATTTCTGTTCCTTCTTGGTGTATTTGTGAGGAAGACAATATAGGAATCCCGCTCGTGACTCAAGGGGATGTGTGTGTGCTCCTACTTGAACACTGAAGGATTTGCCTCCGATTCTTCCCACCCTTCTACTTTGCTCTGTCTCACTCCTCCGCCACAAGTGGACTATAGGACTACCACCAGCCCTCCCGTGGACCCACGTTAGTTCCAAGGAAGACACTTGCACGGTCTTTATTTCAAGGAATAACTCAGGAGAGCACAACTCCCAGGAAGAAATAGCTCCTGTCTCTCCTACCACAGAAGCTATTGAAAAGATCCCCAGGCTCCTTGTCTCTCAGGTGCAAGGCCGAATTTGTTTATCTGCTGTGCCTCTGTTTCGTGGAGTCACATTTTAAGTCCTGCAAATAGCACTTTGGAAGCTCTTTGTAAACTCTGTGGCCAGATGGGGGAGCTGACCTGTCATGTGTGGGACAGACTGGTAGCATCCCATACTCTGATCTCCCCAAATGAAAATTTCTCTGACATTACCCTTTTCACCCCTGTATAGTCTCAAGGTGGGCACGTGGAATCACTTGTGCTGAAACAATCTTGATAAATCCACTTAAAAGCTACCCACATTTGATACTGGACTTCCTGAAAGACCCTATCTCTAAATCTTTTCAGACCAGGAAATGTACAAAGAACGAGGATGTGTGGCCAGGGACTCTGGAAAGCTCAATCAGAAATATTGGCAACTGAATAAAATGCAAGTTAGCAAACTGAACATTCTCATGAAGAGTTTTATAATGTGGCTAAAATATGTGGTTTGGAGCCATGAAATTTGTGTATAGGAAGAACATTCTTCCCTCGGTGGTTTGTAAAGATGCCCTGTAGGCCAGTCACATTCTTGCCTTTAAGTCTTTGACTATTAGCTGCAGTGAATAAGACAATGTCAACAGCTGAGCTGCATGTATGGTACTGTTTGTGATGGCTTCACTCACCCAGGATCCATGGCATCCAGATCATATATGTGCAGAGTACTAAGTGAACATACTAAGTGAATGGGTCTTCTGGCCCTAGTCAAAGGGACATGACCTTTATCTAAAACCATGGAGCCAGTGTCCAGTTCCTCAACCCTTAAGAAGGGCAGGCAGATTGTTTAGATTGTTTTAGTCAAGTCATGAATGCCTTAGAGGGTCCTCGGGAAATTCTAGCCACACTGGTGGCCTCCAAGCTCAGATGAAGCTGTGTGCAGCCTTAGTAGAGTCACTAAGTTACACTCACCTCATGCAGGAAGTGACAAGTTCCTGTGGTTTACCTCAGAGATGCAGTTTGTCTTAGGCAAACATCAGCCGTAAGGAGAACACTTTGTAAACATGTCCTTCAGACAGGAAGGTGTTTGTTGCATCATATTACTTTTGTGCTGGTCTCAGTTGTATGTGCATTACTAAGAGCTGATCTTAAAAGCCGGGTGTAAGGAGGAGGTCATAAGTCATTCAAAACAGATACTGAGAAAGAACTCACCTGATATTTGGCTTGGCCGGTGGCTCCAAAATCACTTCCCAACATGCAGTGTCATGGCGGTCCTTCACCGAGGGGCAAATGGAGAAAGTCAGAGCCTCAGAAAAAAGCCATTCAAAATCAGGAAGCAGTGGTAATGGGCACTGCCACACAGAATTGAATGCGTGAGGTCTGTACTCAGGAAAGAGTACTTAGGACAAATGCCATTTGAAAGGCCTGAGGGGGTGAATGGAGATGAATAGGATTTGAATATATGGATATAGAAGAAAAAACCCTAAAGATATAGTAGTCTGGACTGCACTCTTGCAAAATTTTAAATGTGGTAGAAAGCAGTGACGTCTAAAAGAATGAAGGGTGATAGCAAGTGCATGATGCAGAACACACACACACACACACACACACACACACACACACACTTCAAAGAGCTTTCTTCCAAGTGAGCAATATTACCTATTGCAGATTCTGGAAATTAAATTGAGAGCTATTTTGTAACAGATTAAACCCAAATATTCTTCCTTTGCTCAGACAAGACTGGGTGTCATCCTGTTTTGACAATGTCAAGGGCTTGGTTCAATTTTTAGGGCCAGAGGATTATTACCATTATCTTTTCCCTCTAAATTTCTTAGTGATAATGACGTGAGTTTATTTCTGCTGGATAATTTAAAATGAAAAGAAAAGCTGTAGATATCAGTCTTGATGTTAAACTAAGTTAACTTCCACATCCCTGAAGAAACTTTCCAAATCCCTAAGAAAAAGAGCCCAGGATGAAAGAAAAGATGACTACATTGGCATATTGGTATCATTACTAGCCCTCTAGCTAACTTTGAGTGAAATACAAAACAGGATTGGATTCTTTGGATTCACTATAGAATGAGAAAAAAAAAAAAAAAATATATATATATATATATATATATATATATATATATGATGTGTGTGTATAATCTTTAGCTTGTAATACATAATTTGCAAACCAAAGACAATTTGACATTTATATTTCTTTTGGACACTAGTATGTTCCAGAAACAAACTTTAACTAAAATGGGCATATACTATTTGAAGTAATTCTTCCTGGAATCTCTTTAGGTGGGGAAAACATTACTTACTGAATCATAACTTTGCCATTTCGTCTTTGTGTATTAGTGTGTGTAACCTGATAAGCCATCCTGAACATGTAAGTCTAGATGAGAAAGAGATTACGGTGAGAAGTGTTAACACTGGGTAAAATATCACTTTAAAGTCCACTTAGCTAACATTTTTTGTGATACATTTCAGAGCCTGTGAAAGCAAAATGTGAACAACCTACTTAGGAGTCTTTGCAATCCAAAAGAAGTGTGGTACTGGGGAATTCAGGCAGCTGGACATAAGAATGTTCTGAACAAATACTGTTCTCTGAGGGGCTGGCCGTTCCACACTGATTTGCAATAAACTTAATAATGAAGCTCTCTTACCTGGTTTCTTAGCCATGTAGCTGATATTTTTGTTCTTTCTTTTCCTCAGTTAAGTATATACATTTTGTTTTAAGAGTTTCAGTTTTTTCTTTCCATTAATTAAGCACTTATTTGGTGACAGATCAAATGCAGGATAACAAAGGTGTCGATCTTTGGATCTTTTGTCCTTCTGATACATCATTGACTCAGAGAGAGAATGACCAAATTGGAAAGGAACGAGAGATGAGAAAGATAAAAGGCTAGGATGCGAGATTGGGGATTTGGGAGGGTAAATTTAATACAAATATTTATCAGTGGTCCTAATTCTATATGGTGAAGACATAATTGTGAAAAATAATGGGAACTTTTCCAGAACTAGTTTTCATGGTAAATATGGCGGGGAAAGGTGCTTGGTTAGCTATGTGTGTGTGATTTATATTTATTTGTAGTCACTAATAAAGAAATGTTATATGGTAACTCTGTCATGGATATATTTTTAAAGACTATGTCTTTCGGCCTACATTTGCATTTGTTCATTGAATGAGCTATGAAAAATTGTTCAAACTCATTGCAACCCTGGCCCAAGTCAAAGAAATGGACAAAATATTTTCTCCTCCTTGGTTCTGCGGACATGAGCTACCACATTAGAAGCCAATCAAACAGAAATCACTAGGAACAGAGTAACAATTTCTCTTCAATCTCAGTTTGGAAAACATTATAAGTAGTTACAAATCAGGGACAACAATGGTTTTTCTAAATTAATTAGCACTGTTATTAACTTTTACTGCAGCTTTAGGACTAAGAGTAAAGGGAGGGAGAAAAATCCAGAGCTTAGCCTAACTGCAGTGTTTTAGAAAGAAGGTTTGCTGACCACAGAACCATAAATTCCATTTGTTTTTTAAAGTGTAAAGCTCCCTGTGTCTGATTTGCTTCTTACATCCTAGATCCCTCTAGTTGGAATATGTGCAAACTTGACTTCTTATAAAATAGTTTAGAATCTATAGCAAAGTATTGGGTGATGCTCTGTTTTTAAAATTTCTGTAGAGTTCGTAAGTATCCACATCTAATAAACGATGAGACGGTCCCCAAAAAGCACACTAAAAACAAATGAGCAAAAATGTACATCCCATTACTTATTTATAAAGCATTTTGAAAATATAGGAAATTTGGCCAACAACTTCTTACAATGAGCTTGATGAATACATCATAGATGTCATTTGGTTCATCGTGCCAATTTGAAGAAGCCATTGATCAAATTTTCTACTGGGTCATTCCTGTTCTCCACACAGAAATCTGTATGAATATATGGGCTTTGTCTCTGCTTTGAGAAAATGACCCATTTTTATATTTGGCAAATCACTTTTATACCAAAGAAAAATTCAGACACGGATTTTTGTGTTTTGAATTATTGGAGCTTCCTGTTCAGAAAATGTGTTAAAAACACAGTTCATTTCTGCTCAGTGCTACCTAATAAGAAATCACTTAAGCATTGTAAATTGTGGGATTTTGCCTGCTGTTACTCAAGAAAAGGGAATCTTAGCGCTAATCAGTTCCTGACTTGCTGCCTTGTCTGCTCCCAGAAGAATTTTCCTACATGATTATAATTCTTTACTTTTCTCCCTCCAGTTGAACTCTACTTTGGAAGAAGTTTCTTGTGTCACGATACCAACTCTTTTGTAAGAGAAAAGTAGTCTTCTAGAGAACTTGATTTGGGCAGGCTGTGGTTTGAATGTGTCCTCCAAAGTTCATGTGGTGATAATTTAAACTCCAGAACAATAGTGCTGAGCAGTGGGACCTAAGAAGAGATGATTAATTCATGAAGTCTCTGCTCTCTTGAATGGAATAATGCCGCCATTGTCAGAATGGGTTAGTCATCGTGACTGTAGTGGTTCCTTATAAAGGTGCATTCAGCACCATCTTGCTCACTTGCTTCCTCCCTCTTCTCCTGACCTTCCTACCTGCCTCCAGGGAGTTATACAGAATAAAGGTCCGTAGCAGATTCCCTCCTCATGCTCTGCAATTTCCAACTCTTCAGAACTACCAGCCACGTAAACTTTTGTTCATTGTGTATTAGTCGGTTGGTGGCATTTTGTTATAGCAGCGTGAAATTGACTAAGCCAAACCAGACTGGTAAGAGTCGCAGTGTGAACGAAAAAATAAATAAATCTTCATTATTAAATGCATGTCTTCTAATTCCATACTATCTGATTTCTCAACTCAGGTTCAACTTCATGTCAGACACAGCAGCCCGAGTAGGTCATTCTAACTGCTGTCTGCCTTGTTTTCCTCACTTAAAAATATTAGTAACTGCCCAAATTACCAGACACAAGTGTGCAGAATTGATCAGAACATAAAAATTTTTAAGCATTAAATATTCCTTTCAATATACCATCAGACATCAGCAATACAGTTATAGCAGGTATATATATATATATATATATATATATATATATATATATTGCTTTCCTTTCTTCATTTCTTTGAATTCCTACCATCTTGTCTAGTGAAACTCTGTATTATCTCTAATGTTTTATCTAATAACTATTTTCTTATTCTCTTTAATGGTTTGAACAATCTTTCATTCTTACATCTGGTAATCTGAGCAACATAGTTGAGGATTCCGATATGTAATATAATAACCACCGTTGTTTCGTATTATTTTGTCTTGAAACCCTGTGCCACTTTAAATGTTCTTGCTTTGGTTTGTTTATGTTTCTGATCCTGGTATGCTGCTAGTGTTCTATTTTTTGTTTGTGTCTCGTTTACTACTCTCTTTAAAATAAAAAAAAAATACTAGTAACTGTTGCAATGCAATAGTATTTACCAGGTTGGCAAGATTGATATACCACTATTGATTTACCACATTGATATGAAGATTAACTAAGAAACATGTGCAAAGCAGCCGAATGTGTGCCTGCTATAACATTCAGTAAGAGTTATTTTTATAATCAACATTAATTTGTAGACACATACTCCTGAGAAACATTAAAAATCCCTAATCTGGCTTTAATAATGCTTAAGATTTCAAGGAGTGGAGTTTTTTTCTCAGAAAAACAAATGCAAAGCATTTAGTTCTTGGTTAATTTCTTTGCTTTTCAGCCATGCTGAGAGACACACAGTGTCAGTGTATTCCAGACCTGCTAAGGCGGTTGCCAATTCCACTGTTGGCCAAGCCTGGTTTTTGCCCTGGCACCTAAAGCTGATCAACCAGCTGACTGAGGCAACCCTAAGATCCCTGTCACAGAGATAAAGCCGAGTGGAAACAGTGTCCTATTGAGGGACACATTATCATTCATCTATTCCTCCCCAAACAAAGTGCTTTATATTCCCTTCGTAACAGAAAAGACAAAGAACAAGGAAACAGTGTTCTCCGTTGTGAGTTTATTATTGTTTTAATGAATCAAGCAGTATTTCCTGAGCTATTTTAGCAAAAGATGAATAAACATCAAAATTTATCATAATGATTTACAGGCTGGGAAAGAATAAAATATAAAATAGGGTCATGACAGAAAAATGTATAAGCACGCTGATTGTGGGCATCAAGGAGACAAAAATCCAAATTTATTTTCTTATAAGTACAGTGTCATGGCAGACACTGTTAGGTTATCAATCACATGAACTTCTCTCCGGTGCTTGTACCATCCTGTTATTCATTATTTGTGATTTTTCTGACCTTATTTTTATGTGAAACATCCTGATTTATATATATATATATATATATATATATATACATATACATATATATAGGGTTTAATTTCCATAAGCAACTCATAAATAAGAATTCAGTAAGAAATTCTACTTCCTTTTATTATAGAACCAATTCTGCAATAGCAGTAATGAATTACTTTACAAGATGGGAGGAGCCGGGCATGGTGGCGCCTGCCTGTAATCCCAGCACTCTAGAGATTGAGGCAGGAGGAACATTGTGAGCTCGAGACCAGCCTGAGCTACAAAGTGAGCTCAAGGCCAACCTGAACTGCATAACAAGACCCTGTCTAAAAAAACGAAAAAATCATAAAGATGGGAGGAAGCTCACATGGTGGGAATGGTGAATTTCTGGTGCGGATGCAAGGGTCATGCTCTAGTGACTAATCAAAGTTGAGTAGAACTCACTTCTCACAGGAGGAGCTCTATGGAGTATTGAAGAAAGGGAAGTGAAAAATTATAGAGACACCTCATGAATCCCTAAAGTCCTTCATGATGCGGGAAACAACAGGCCAAGCATACTTTTTAGAAACTGTTGGCAAGAAAACACCAGGACTTTAAGAAACCAAATATTTCAGGCTTACCTTCTTCCCTCTTTGATGATTAGCGGTTCCACATTATGTATCGTAAAAATGTTCATTCTTTTTCCCCTCTGAAATGAGAAGAAAAAATATCTCAAGTATGATTTAGAGAATTGTAATTGGGAGATGTTAGAGTATGCTAAAAGTAATGAGAAATTTTCACACGCTAAGGCATGTACTACGGTGGGAAAAAATAGTGTTTTGGAGCAAGGTGAGCCTATGTTCTTGTCTAAATGTTTCACATGTTGGCTGAGTGTTTTTTGCTCACCTATAGATTGACATGTTTGGAGCTGTATTACAAGGCTTAAAATATATCTGAAATTCTCAGTATTACTTTTGCATCCATTAGCTGCTCAGCCAACGTTAGTTCTCATCCTTTTCTTCCATTATTTTCTTCTTTTTTTTTTCTGTTATTATCTGAAGGGAACCCAAAAATCTGTGTGAATAAAAGTTTTGCTTAGTCATACACCCTTCTCATTTCTGAAGGCCTCAGCAATGCTTGGTACATTTTTCCTGACCTCATAAGGCAATGAGAAAGAATTCTTAAGACTCAGAGAGAACACTGAGTGAGCAATTATTTTAAAGAAATGAAAAGAGCATTGTGTCACTGTAGTTAATAAGGAAGGAATTTTTAAAAGCCTCTATCTACAGAGCATCTTCCAGTTCATGCATACTGAAAGACTTGGAGAAGTTACCCAGATTCAAAATTGTGTGAGTTTGTGAATGCCTTTGCAAGTAGATAAGAGAGATTTTTAATTAGGAGATCAAGTAGGCACAATAGAGGAAAGAAACTATGTCCACTGAACTGTTGCTACCATGAGTTTAATTTGTTTTATATATTTTCTTTCACAGATAATTAAAAAAGTTCATTTCACAAGATTCCTTCAGCATGTTAAACTATTCAAAATTCAGAACTATGATAGTTCAGGTAAGTGAGATTTTGGTATGTTACATTTGATATCAAGCTTTTTGGGTACAGAAATAGAAAGGCAGCTGCCACTGACAAATTTAAAATTCTATTTTTTTGCCTTGAGTTACCTCTTTCTCCATCCTCCTGCAGTGAGGGGTTGTTTTTGGCTTTAATTTAACTTATGCTGAGAGGGTTAGAAATAAATTATGGGTCGTTGCAAAAATAAGAGAATGAACACTTATGTTTACGTTGAAGTTTAAGTGTTATCTTTATTTTATAGTGATATTTTTATTCTCTTTAGAAGATGAGAAAATATGTTTTCATATAAATTATAAAAACCATTAGTTTAGTCATTCTCTAGATTACCACAAATCAATAATAAATTTTAACTCAATGGAGATCTTTAAAATACTTATTTCTGACAGAAAAATTGCTTTACAGATATGTTATTGACAACATATTTAATAAATGTTTGAGAATGTGGTTCCTCTGGTCCATTCAGTTTTTGAAACACTTGATATAATGAGATGAATAAGTATATACTGAAAAACTTACAACAATCTTCAATCTGCTTATACATAAGTCCCAAAATTCTTCACCGATTCTGGGTTATTCTATATAATGACAATATGACTTTTGGCCATTAGGGAGATAACAGATTTAAATGAATCTCAAAACTGTATGAGATCAGAGCAGAAAAGCCACTTGCTGAGCATTTTTCTAAGAAAAGAAGTCGTGCCTTATTTCATCAGAGCCATCCAAGAAACTTAGAATTAAATTAGGTCTTTTTAACATCGAAGTGTGAAGACAGTAAATATATGAAGAGATATGCAGAACACATTCGACTACATTCAGCACCCACTGCTGTGAAGCCTTTCGGCAAAGTAGAAATAGAAGGAAACTGGTGAAAGAGCTGCATTTATGAAGATAGATTAATTTTGAGCAAAAAGTAGATTTTGGTGCTTCTTGTATGTTATAGGTCAAATGGACTGTAGGATACAGCTCATCTCAAAGCAAAAGTATGGATAGGAAATTAAATCAATTTTTTCATTAAGATACAGAAAGCACTCTTTGAGGAAACATTTAAATGAGGCATAAATACTCATGAATACATATATCTGATATAGCTATGGATATATAAGTATAGAAAAAGTGAATGTGGTATCATATGGATGTGTATACACATTTACACTTGCATGAAAATCTACATGCACATATATGTGCACATAACCATATTTATATAGTCATATATCAAAATTTTGTAATCATAACACTTTTTGTACGCTGTGTATTTAGCTTAAAATACATTGTATAATATGTAAGACATTAATAATTTTTGCAAGAATAATGTTTTATCAGTGCATAGTAAGTCTTCCTATCGGTGTACTATAGCATGTTTGAGTAATTACCATTGTTTGGCATTTTGTTCCTACTTTTTTACCATACTTGCAAGGGTAGAAGTTATAATAGATTAAATAAGAAATTCTTGATGTAGTTTTTAAACATTGTCCTCCAGAAATTGGAGAGCTGTCTATTTGCCTTGATGGTTTTCTGTTGTTTTGAATTTTCCTAATAATTTGGTCATATAATGTCTGACTTTAATTTGTAATCATAATAAACCTAAAGAACTAGAGATTATGATGGCCTTCTTTTATCCTTATGGAATATTTTTGAAATTAAGAATTGGAATGTCTCAGGTTTTCCTATTGGATAAGTCTCAATGCAGAAACTTAAATTCCCCACAAGCTAACTAAATGAGAGAGATATTTCGTCTAGTTATCTCTCTTGATGGAAGCTTTTTTTCTAAGGGTCTTTTTGAGATATATCAAATATGTTCTGATCTCTTAGTTGAATTATTTTCTTTAAACTTTCAATAATTTGACTTAAATTCAAATAAAGTAGCATTCTCACATGCTTAGAATAGCTAGGAAGACTTTAAGTGAGAAAATTGCCACTACTTTTAGTAAAAGATTATCTTCTGTCCATGTAAATGAAAAAAGGACACAGATGAGTTGGCATAGGTACCTATATTTTATGGTTCTATCTGCTCAGAGGGTCTGGGTAGTGACATCTCAGGAGAAATAAGCACCTCTAGCACCAAGAATTTGTTTTCTAACCACCATTCTCCAATAAAATCAGCTGGCTGTTTTCGAAGAAAATTTCAGAGCTAAGGTAAGGAACATAAAAGTTGAACATAAAATATTTTGTGGTGCCAGAAAATTAAAAAAAAAAAATTACTCTAAATAGAATGAGAGCATTTGATGCAAGCATGAACCAACAGAAAGGCTATCTTAACTCTCAAAAGGAGAACAATTTAGTAACAAAAAGTGAAGAATAATTATGGAACATTATAACCCCTACAATAAAATAAATACAAGTCCATACTAATATACATAAATATATAAATATATCATGAATAAATGACAAGGGATGGAATTTCTTTGCAACAGAATTCCATTTTAAAACTATTTATGCAATGAAAGATATACCATTGGTGGACACTGCTGTAATAATTTTTAATAATCATAAATATTACACAATTGATAGTAACATATTCTATCTGTATGTGACAAAATATCATAATAATAAAACATAAATCATATAAATACTTGTATAGAATATTATATAAATTACTATGGGAACTGAAATCAGTACGAGGCAAAAAAAAAAGACACTTGTATGATCTCAATATATCACCCCCAAGATGTCATGCATAAAAAAGATAAAAATAGTAACTTTATTATGGAGAAAACTGGCAGACACCACCTTAAGCAGGGAATCCCAGGTAATGACAATAACATCATGCCCCTCAATATGTTTCAAAAGAAGGGCACAGTTCCTGGCTGGAGAGTCTTGCCAAAAATGCTTATCTCCAGCCTAAACATGAGAAAATATTAGGCAGAGTCAACTTGAGAGTTTTATTAAATAACTGACTGCCACACATCACATAGGCCAAGGTCATGAAAAACCAGGATACTATAAAAACAAACTTAGCATGGCCAGTTAGCTCAGCTGGTTAGAGCGTGGTGCTAATAGAGAGAGACTCATCACAACGTCAAAGAGACCAGGAAGATGCAGTGACTTAATGCAGTGTGGAGGCTTGGATTAGTCTCCAACAAAGAAAAAAAGATTTCCACTGAAAAACCAATGAACACTAACTAGCAAATATATTGTGGAATGTCCTAGTTCTTATTATTACATGATGTGAGTTATCTACATTAGGGGGAACTGTGTGAAAGATATAAAAGAACTCTACTACCTTTCAATTTTTCCCCAGTTTAGTATAAATTAGTTAAAACAAAAAGATTTGTGAAAATTGAACCGTTTTAGATGATTTCTGTAATTTTCTTATTTCTGTTTGTGTAGACACACACAACCTTTGGATGTAGAATACTAAAAGCTAACCTATCCCAAAGTAGCAATGAAACCAGTTCTCTGACTTTGGTTAATTTTGTGTTATAATGACTACGAACCATATTTATTTATAATAAACTCATAAGTGAATAAAAAGGCGAATGAGCCACAAAGTTTTCTGGCATGTTAAAATAAATTTTATTTTGACTGTTTTGGGTTTTGTCATTGTTTTACTGACTTGGCTAAGTTCTAGGAAAAGACCAGAGGACATACTATATTCACTGAGAAACTTTTAGTAGAAGTATTACTTTCAACCACCTTTAACACCAAGTCTTGTTTTCCCAAGGATACTCTGAGATAGACCTATTGCTCTCATTTTCAGGGGGGCCAGAGAAAGGATGAAGTGGACTACCTACAGAAGCACCTCAGGCCCCAGGAGGGGTCCCTATGAATCTTTTGGAAGTCACAAGGTTAAGACTAATAACGTTTCAGAAGTATGTATCCAAAGAAAGTTTTAGGACATGGGGATGGGTGGAGGTAGCTGAGGAGAGGTTGCTTGGCTTGGGACTCTTTATTTCCTTAATGGAATAATAATGTGTGCTCTGTCCCTGGGGGATGATGGGAAGGAGCAAATTCGTGGTTATAAAACGTCCTGTAGCTTGAGAGCAGTGTTTTGTTTCCACTGCTTTACTGGCAAGTGCAGCACTGAAAGCTGAATCAGTCCAGAAACTTTTATTTCTTTGCAAGCTGTTGCAGGAGAATAAGATAGAAGGAATACAGGAAATGCGCAAATGAGAAGAGAAAGAGAGAGACAGGTTTTTCAGGAAGGCTTAAGGTGCTTAAACACTAGGAAAGGAGTGTGGTGCTTTTGAAGACAGAAATTAAATCTGAAAATTTAACAGAAGCTGATGGTGTTAGTGTCTTGGGTGGCAAACTGACAGGCAAGGGTTAGAGGAAGGGTGAAAATGGAATGCGTATGAAAATACAGTGATGCACAAAACACAACCATGTCTGCAGCGAACATTTGGAAAGAGTGACAGGGAGCCCAGCAGGCGTAGCCAACTGTAGTTGAACACTTTTAGAAGAAAATAGAAATTCATCAGGAACTTTCAAATTATTGGCAGTTTCAGCTATGGGCACTTTTACATTACAATCAAAAAAATATCTTTAAGTGCATAAAATTATATAACAGGTTTTCTAGTTTCATTAAAAATTCAGAAAGTACAAATGCCATGATCCTATCAGAAGGAAAAAACACACAAACACAGGCCCACTGGGAGCAACATGATGAATGGGAGAGAGAGAGTAATCAAGTAGGTGGAAAATGTAAGTATTAAGTAAAAACTATCAAGCTTCAGTGACTAGTAATAAAAAATACCAGCGGTAGCCAAATAAATGTCCCACATGTTCATCAAAAGACCCAGGAATGAGGAAATGCTTTTATACTCAGACAAGAACTCAGTTCAGTTCCATCCATGGGGTGTTTTGGATAACTTCCTGCAAATTGAAAGGAGTCTTCTTTCTAAAGAAATGACATTTCTTGAGACCCTTGTTTTACACCTTTTCCTATTGGAGGTGCTTGTTCTTAGATGTTGCATGGATTAGTATTAATATTAGTATTCTTAATTCCAACTAACTTTCAAAATAACGGACATTTCTACTCACTTGGGCAGCCCCAGAAAGAGGACAGGCTTCCAGGTCAGTTTGATCCAGAGTTTATTGGAGTGGGTATCTGTTTTCTCCTCTTAGAGTTTGACTTATCTCGTAGCACAAGAATTAACTAACAACCATGCAATTATCTGTGGTTTCTCATTTCAGTCATTAGGGAAAGAGAACACTGTAGTTCCAGGGACATAATGCAGCAATTAAGTGTAAAGTGGAAAATGCATGCAGTGTGTTTTCCTTTTTCCCTAGTGTGTTTTTTTTAATCCCAGTGTCCTCAGATGTACGGTACAGTTAAGAAGGATTAAGCACGTAATGGGTGAGAACATGTCCATCAACACTCACAAAAGGCAAGATTTTCTAAACCGTGATAGGAGAGATTAGGACATTCACATTTTTAACTAAGATGCCACCTTCTCAGGAAATGTGCAGAATTGTTTATCATTATCCAATTTTGTGGGCACACTTGTGAGTACGCTATTAACATACGATCTTAATATTACATGGCTCAAAGATTTGAATAAGAAACAGAATACTATGAAGTGGTGGGTCAAATTCTATTTCCTTTTAAATAATAGCTTAGTTGATGTTTAAAAGAATGTGAGCAACACATATATGTGTGTTATGGTTTGTGTCTGGGTGTCCCACCAAAGCCTCATGTGGTGATGGGGTGGGCTTTGCGACTTTGATTGATTATGGGTGTGAGAACTATACCTACCCTGGGGATGGGGGGTAGTTTTGCATATGTAAGAAAGAAAAAGAGGCTGCTTGCTGCCACTCCTCCCTTTTGTGCTTGTTGCTTTTGCTATCTTCTGTCACCATAAAAGGTTGACCTCTGCCATGTGCCTATCTGACTCGGAGCCAACCAAGTATGGGCTGAAACCTCCATAGATCATGAGTTAAATAAACCTTTCCTTCCTTAATTTTGCGTGTCAGGTATTTTGTCTCAGCAATGAGAGAAATGAAACCAAGACAGTGTGTCATGAAAACATAATACAGCGAACACCTGCAGTTCTACCAACTGACTTATTAACTAGAACATTACCAATACCATTGATACAGATCAGGGTCCATCTGGCTGCTCCAGTTTCCCTGCTAAATCGATGGGTTTTCTCCCTCCCCCATGCATAATATACATACACATAGACATATAAACACAACTTCACTGTATGCTTTAATTTTACTCTTCCTAAATTTATTAGCAATAGTATCACTTTACTTAGGTGTATGTTGCCATTTCTAGATGACAGTGTTCCCCAAAGACACATTCCAGAACTCCAGAGCAGCACCATGTGCAGTGGCTAAAAATCCAGTATTGTCCTAACACTCACCAACAATAGGGTGTAAACTTCAATGTAGCTACATTTCTCTGCAATGAAATAATGGAATTGATAGTAACAATTGGTAACTGAACACGACACTTTCCCCCTCATAACAAAAATGTCTCATGAAGGGAAACATATCGGAAGTGAAGGCACACATACCATTTATACAAAGAGCCATGTAACAAAATGGGACAAAACTAACCTATGTTGTTAGAAGTCATGGCCTTACTTGGGTGAAAGGCAGTATGGGTTATGGAATCAGAAGAGAGTGAGGAGCTTTTAGGGTGCTGATAATGCTCTGTTTCTTTTATGCCCATTGTACGAGGTGTGGGTTCAGCTGTAAAAATTCATCTGGCTGTAATCTTAGGCTCTGTGCACTTCAGTGTGTGTGTGTATACTACAATTAACAGAGAGCTCCTAAAGTAAGATGGAGTAAAAGGTTTAGAATCTCAAATCAGGAAGATTATCCAGAAACTAGAACAGATAGAAAACTAACACAATAGGCAAAGAAATAATACCACAGTAGAAGAGATTTTTTAAAAATTAGAGGACAATTATGAAATATCAGAATGCCCAGCATAAATCTAAAACTTTTAAGACAAGAAGGAAAGTACAGAGTGCATATAAGTAACCAGAAATAATAATAGCCTAGGACCCCTTGATGACAGTATCAACATTGTTGTGGGGCAATACATGCTTCAGAGAGGTGCATCCTAACTCACAATAGCCTCGAGTAACATGAGTTCTTCAGACTTGTATTACTTGTGCTCATATTTAGAAAACATCTCAAAGATACACTCTTAAACAAAGAAACAACTGGGACATTAAAAATGGGATCTAGGAAGTCAGCACCTTCAGGAGGGAGACAGGACTGTTGAGATAAAGTCAAGAACAAGACAGAAGTTCAAACTCTAGCCAGTGCAGATTGTAGGAAGTGGACAGAAGGTTCCAGAAAGAGGCTTTGAAATGGGTCATCTGACCACATGGAAAAGTGATTTGCAGGGTTGTTAAAAGAGATATGAGGATTTCTGAGTAGTTTCTTTCCCTTTCACAACATTTACTGTACCTTTTGGAACTTATTTACTCTTTCAGTTTCTTATACTAGAGACAATGTGATGTTTACACATGAAAGAATAACTGACCTGCGGGGTAAGAGAAAAGAAAGAAGGAAAGCCTGGGTTATAGCTCAGCAGCACAAGGGCCCGCCTGGAAACTGTAAGGTCTTGAGTTCAATTCCCAATACCAAAAAAAGAAAAGAAAGAAGGAATATATCTTTTCTCCATATATCTTTATCTAGATGGAAAGATAGACAGGTAGATAGATAGATAGATATAAGATAGTTAAGATAATGTTACTACCAATTTCTATGAGTTCATTGAAAGGAATAGTTAGTGTTTGTATTGTTGGATCAATTTTACATGCCTATATCTGGTCATCTGAGCAACTACTTTGAAGATAACAGTATGCAGTATAAGAACCATTGTTAATTTCCTATCATCTTCTATTGAAATTCTGTATCATTTTTGTTTTTTATTATTGTCTTTAAAATAATAAAGATAAGAAAAAAGAGATGTGACAATTGAATGAGAAAATCATTAAAATATTCTGCAAGGGGCTGGGGATATAGCTCAGTGGAATAAGTGCCTGCCTGGCCAAATACAAGGTCCTGAGTTCAATCTCCAGTACTGAAAAAAAAAAAAATCTGCAAGTGTTAACTCTATAAAATGTGTAATAAATAATACATAGACATGAAACACAAGGCTATGCATTTGGCAGTTTTATGTAGTTCAAACAATGGAAGCACTGCACATGGATCTTTTTCAAGGAACAAGTGCCTGGGAGATGGTGGAATAAGAGCCAGTAAGATAATTAAGCCCTTATGTATCAGTAGGTGTTACGTATATTGTTTTTTGTTGAAGATATTTTGAAGTGGATAACAAAAGGATAATTCATATGCTGAAAGTAGTACACTTGACAACTGATGTTAAAGAGAGAAGAGAGGAGATATCTGGGTTTGCTGTCTGTGCCTTAGTGATGTTAATAACTTTAGAATATAGGCAATAAACACTTTGAAAAATAGGGCATTTCAAGATAGTATTGATAAAATATTTAAAGAGTAAATTTAAGAAGTGATGATATGTTTGAATAATGTTCTGACATTCACCTCTCCAGCACTGCAGCCAAAGCAGGATGTGAAGCAAATACGAGTTTAAATAAAAAAGTATAATGATATATAACCAGTATTTCCTCTCATTTTGAATGCACTGATGGCATCATTCCTGCCAGTTTATAACACAATTCCGGAAGTCCTTTTTTGTGTGTGTCTTTAGTAGATGCGATCAAATATAGTGAATGCTCCTGCCAAGTGCCAATCAATAAAACAGCAGGTTTGGGGGAATATTCCAGTGTGTCTGCATCAAAATTACTCACTGTACCTGGCACCATAGGATGTCTGGCTTTTCTCCACAGTCAAAATGACCATAAAAGGTAAATGTCTGGAACCAACTTAGGACACTAGGAAGCCCCAATAGCAAAAGGAAGGACACTCAAAAAACACTTCCAGAACTATTTAAGAAATGATCGAAGAAAAATGGGATAATTGCATTTGAATTAGGGGAGGGAGTACTGTGAGGGAAATTAACACCGCTGTGTTTTTTCCTGTACTTGGGAATTTTTAAATATAAACATTCACCATGTATTTTGATTATACCTCTTATCATCTGTGCTGCTAGAACTGGCCCACATTTGTACTGATCTCAAAGAACAAAGAAGGACTGAGAAAGGTAGCCTAAGCTCTTGTCTGATCATATCACATCTGAGGGTCTTTGTTGCATTTCAAGCCTCATAATCCTCAAGTGCATTTTGACATGATATAGAAGGAATGTGTAAGGTTCAAGGTTTGGATAATTTGTCTTTGGAGAAATAACTGGAAAATGAGGATGCATAGATCACAGAAAATGTAAGAGACTCTATCGTACAGAGATTTCTCAGTGTCAGACAACAGAAACAGTAGAAGTGAATGGAAAGTTCTAGAAAGCAGAAAATTCTAAAAATAAGATCTACAAAACATGAAAGCTACTTTCTCATGAAATAATAAGTCTGCTTCCTAGTGTTTCAATACTGTTCAATTCAAAGTGTATTTGGAGCTGAACTCCTTATATTCTTCCCCAAATCCTGTTCCAACGAGGCAATACTTTTTGGTCAAATCATAAACCCTGTCTTTGTCCAGGCTGGCTCTGGTCCCCCTTGATATGCAGTGATTCAGAAGACTTTGAGAGATTTTTCAGAAAGGTCCCATGCGGATCTCCTTCCCCCATACCACACCGGTTCAAGCCCTTTTGTCTGGGTGAGTGAAGATTCTTACAGGCATTCCTTCACTGGCCCCAAACAGTAAACAGTGTCTGCTCCACAGAGCACCCAGTGTGAATCATTGCAAACATGAGCCAGACAACAGCATGCCCAGTCTCAGTCCAGGTTCACGCACTATTTTCTCCATCCGTTCTTGAGTGTTTCCAGAATAGCTTGCCCTGACCACCTCGCTTGAACCTACGCTACATCTGTCCCTGCTGCTGACACCGGCAGTCTCCTTAGATGGCTCTAATTCTACTTTCCCTCCCTTTATTTCCATAGCACCCTTTGCTTGGTGATATGCTATATAATTTTCTAAATTATACATATATGTTTGATTATCTGTCACCGCCAAATAGAACATGAGCTTCCAAAAAAAGTGGAAACATTTAGCTTCTATGTTCACTGACTACCTAAGAGCTAGAATACTACCTGGTATTTAGTGAAGATCAGGAAATATTTACTGGATAAAAGCATAAGGGACCATAGTCACATACGACAGCTCCAGGAGGAACCCATGGGGTCCAACTGATAACTTTCTTTGGAATAAGTAAAGTAAAATAGTTCAAATGCATTACAGTTGGTCAGTCAAGGGAGTTTCTTCATTATAATTCAAAAGATAATTTGCTTAATTTGTCATATTGGATTCCTTTGATATTAACACAAAATAATTATTGAAGTGAATTATGACAAAAATTACTTGTGGCTTTTTATTTTAAAGACAACTTTAAATATAAGGAAAACTTTTTTCCCTTACTTTATATGCTAAAGATCATGTTCTTTTCATTCTTTTCTTGCTTGGCAACTTTAACAAGAAACCATGTAGAACATTAGGTTAAAACCAAAACATTAACAGAGACTTACTTTATTGAACAAGTAGGCAAGCCTGGAAACCTTTAGTGACACAGAGGAAGACCCCAGCTAGACTGGACTGAAGCAGAAAGGGGTTGATGTTGAACACACAATCACCAACTGTTAAGGAATACTCATAAGGAGATACCTAATTGTAACTGAAGGAAGCAATTTCATCTGTTTACTGGGTTCTTTGACTGAAGGCCTTTTGATATACACTAATTATAAATTGGGGAAATCTACACTGTCACTGATGTACCAATAGTGCTGACTTTGGATGGATTTGGAGGGTAGAAACTTATCAGGTCTTACTGGACAAGAGATCCTTCAACTACTTTTGGGAAATTTGGATCTCACCATGGAGCACACACCCAAGCAACTGAGTATGCTTTAGTTGTAATGAATACAAACATTAATACCCCAAAGAAAGGATTTGGGGACCTCTAAAAGTCCTTGGATCATTTAGAAACCATGGTTGAGACACAAAATTCCAGAAAATACTGTTTTTCCTACCTTCAGAGCACCTCAGGGGGAATTTCAGTGTCATCTCAGAGTTAATTACCGCCATTAATCAAAGACTAATTTTGTTCTGAAAATGATATGGAAAGAGGCATAACACTCCAAGATTCACATCCAAAATGAAAAACAGCCAGATTCTGTAACGGAAAAGGCCATGCATAACATGTAAAATTGAGAGTTTATTTCACTCTGAACTCAGTTCTGCTTAAATGCAGGCAATAAATCGGGATAGTAGAAGCTTAGAAACGTTCTCTGATCTAAATAATGTACTTCTATCTTGCTTGGATGTGCTCTCTTCCAGAATGCTGGGCAGTTCCAAGCTTACTGTTCTTGAGCATACAAGGCAGGGCAAGGTTGTCCAGAGCATACCCTGCCCAGCTGGCATGCAGCTCAGTCCCATTCTAGTACTAATCCAATTTGGTATTGTTCCTGAGTCTCATGTTTATCCTATATTTTGAGCATCATGAAAAGCTTAGAGAGAGAGCTCAGATATGAAGTGTTCTTAAAAAATGAATGAGTGGTCCGTTTGGTAAGAAAATGTTGTAAGTACCAGTGCAGGACAAGACTATAAGTGGGTTTGAAAATAGGGTGATGTCAGTAGCATTGAGAATGCCTTAATATACTGCAACTCCTTCTTACTGCCCCAGAATGTTAATGCACTGGCAGGAGCTAGTATCCTCTTATGCAAAAACTCTTCTCCATCAGTATGAATTTTCATTCAAATAGTTAAAAGTGCCCAGTGTGATGATTTATGAAGAAAAGTATATTAGAATATTCTTTTTATACAAATGGGTAGGAGCGTTTTACCAAGTGATATGCTTTGACTCATCAGCATATCCGTGCTGGGTACCCAGAATGCCCTGCAGATATCCCTCCGCAGTCAGCAAAACCGTACACATCCCATAGTCCCGCTCCCTTTGTTTGCTGTTTGAGTGATGCAGATAGGATGTAGAATGTTTTCTAGGATCTAGAATATTCCCTGAACGTTTATATTTTGAAAGTTTTGTCCCCAGCTTGCTGCTGTTAGAAGAAAGTGGAAACTTAAAGAGGGGCTTCCCACTGGCCAGTCACAGGAATGTGCTGAAAGGAGATGGAAGGGATTCATCCACTTCTTAGTTGTCTCTTTGCTTCTAGGCTGCCTTGTGGCAAACAGCTTTCTCTTCTAGGTGGCCCAACATTTTATATTGCCTCATCACAGACCCAAAAGCAACAGGGACAGCTGATCACAGCCTGAAATCTCCAAATCTCTTAGCTGCTGATACTCCTGAGGACAACTTTATGTTCTGTATTTGGCCTCTCACAAGAGAATATTACTTTGGAGCTTGATCTGGATTGCAATCAGAGTTAAATGGCTTTAAGTTTGAAGATTAGGTGAACAAAAAGACAAACACCTGAGTTACTACTAAAGATTCCCTTCCTCCTTTTCAGTAACTTCTTTTCTGTTTGCTTTCTCTGTCTTTCTTGAATGTTCAAGGTCATTCTTGATGCTATTTTTATTGGGCATAGGAAAATCTATTAGGCTTCTCATTTTGAAAAGAAAGTGTTACTTCTTGTACTGTGACTCTCTGGCATTGCCGTAGTTTTTTATTAACAGCCCGATTTCTCGAATGTTTGTTTGCTGCAATCTCTTCCATTTTATTTCCGTGTCTTCAAACCTAAGCTTGACAGGGAAGCTTCCACTCATTACTAAAATGGTGATTGTCAAGTTTGTCAACAGTGTTGTAACCATTAAATACAGTCTCATTTTCTCAGGGTTTATTCTTCATTATCTTAGTGAGTTTTCTGTTATCAATACATTTAATTTTTTAATTTTAGTTTTTATTACTATATATTAGCAGTGCATAGTGATTACATCCGTCACGGGAAACTGGTACAAGTACAGACCATAACTTCAATCTTTTTATCATCCTTTTCCCTCTGTTCTCTCTCCCTTCATCCCTGATCCCCCATCCTCCATCCCTTGATCCTCTTGAAAGTATTTTCTTGGGCTTCCATGGTATATCATCTTGCATATTTTCAATTAGATAATGTACAGTACTTTATTATTTTTTCCTCCTTCTAAATTGTAAGGTTCAGCTGTTCTCTTTTCAGCATGGTGTGTGAATCTACCCTGCAATTCTCCATTATTCTCAAATCATCAATAACTTTTTTTCTAGCCCATACATACATGAAAAAAATATTCACTATCTCTAGTTCTTTGAGAAATGCAGATTAAAACATCTTATCCCAGAAAGGACAGTGACCAAGCAAAACAACAACAAATGTTGAGAGACTATAGTACAAAAGAAACCTTCTGACGTTGCTGGTGGGACTGTACACTGGTGTGACCACTATGAAAATCAGTATGGAGATTTCTGAAAAATTAAAGCTAGCAATTCCATTCAACTCAGCTATTTAGCTTATAATCATCTTCCCCCAAAGAGTTAAAGGCATTCTATTACAGTGATACATGCACACCCATGTTTATATCAGCACAAAATATAGCAGCTTAATTTTGGAAGCAGCCTCTGTGTCCAGATGGATAAAGAAAATGTGATTTGTATACCTAATGGACTACCCCTCATCTATAAAGAAAAATCCATTGGAAACATTTGTAGGAAAAGGGATGCACTTTGGAAACATAATATTCAGTGAAATATTTCGGACAGAGAAGCTAAAGACCATAAGGGCTTCTCTCGTATGAAAAATCCGAAGCACAAATGAAATGAAGACCAGAATGGAACACTGATAAAAAGACAAGGAGATAAATGTTTTGCAAATCTGAAGAGACACAAGAGATGGAGAGTAAGGGGACTGTAGGAAGGGCTAAAAAGGAGTGAGAATGTGTTATGTACCTGTACCAAGTCCCCACGAGGAACATGATGATTATGGGCTGCAAACATGAACAACAGCATCAAAAAAGCAATGAAAATGGGAGAAGGGGAGCTAGAGGTAGAGGTAGAGGGAGGGAGGAAGAATGTAAAAAGAATTAAGATATGGGAAGCTCATGTACCTACTCCTCAAGATGAATTTAAACATTATGTACACACACATGTATGAAGAAAAAATGAAAATTAACAAAGTCAGAGAACTGTGCAGGGCTGTGTCTTGGTTACTTTTCTCTCTTTGCTGAGCCAAAATACCTGGCACCCAAAATTAAGGAAGGGAAAGTTTATTTAGCTTACAGTTTGTGGACGTCTCAGTCCATACTCGGCTGGCTCCACGGCAGAGTGGCACATGGCAGAGGGCAACAGTTCATGGCTGCGAAACACAGCAAAGGCAACAAGAGCAAAAAGGGAGGAGACGTAGCAAGCAGCCTCTTTCCCTCCTTCATATTGTACGCAAACTACCCGCTGCAGGGTGGGCATAGCACTCACACCCATAATCACAGTTTTGGACTATGCATCAACCAAAAACCTGGAAGCCCACTCCATGACTTCATGAAGATTTTTTTAGAGCACAAGCTCCTCATTCTTCACTTAAAACCGAAGTCCAGGAGGCCAGAGCTGTGTTAATTTCTTACAGCCCCACTCCATGCTGGCACCCTAAAGATGAACTACATCTTCACACTGACTGCACCCTACGGATGAACCACACTTTCACACTGACGGCACCCTACAGAGGAACCACACCTTCACACTGACTGCAACCTAAAGATGAATCACACCTTCACACTGGCTGCACCCTAAAGGTGAACCACACCTTCACACTGACTGCACCCTACAGATGAATGACACCTTCACACTGACTGCACCCTATGGACGAACCACACCTTCACACTGACTTCAGCCTATAGAGGAACAACACCTTCACACTGACTGCACCCTACAGACGAACCACACCTTCACACTGACTTCAGCCTACAGATGAACCACACCTTCACCCTGACTGCACCCTACCGATGAACCACAGCTTCACACTGACTGCACCCTAAAGATGAATGACACCTTCACACTGGCTGCACCCTACCGATGAAGCACACCTTCACACTGACTGCCCGGACAAACTTCAACCCTAGGCTGACACATGGCTTTGCATAGCACTCCACGTCCCTCCAATTTTAGGAAAGTAGACCTGTGAGTACCTGCTACAAGGTTGTGTCTCATGTGCCTTCTGTCTGAGGGAGGCATTTGGAGGCGCTTCCCAATCACTTCCCTCACTTTGGTGCGGTGCAGGGTTCTCAATCTGGCTCCAACTTAGTGGAAGCCAACTGCTCAGCTGCAGGTGGAGCTCACCACCTGTGCAGCCTTTTCCCCGGGCCTCTGTTTTTTCTACTCCGTGGCGTGGGACAAAGAATATGAGACAAGGAATGTGGAGAGATGATTGCAATGTTGACCCTGCCTTTGCTGCTGATAGATTGTCTGCGTGTGTTCAGCAAAGAAAGAAGTCAAAATCTCTTTGTTTGGATTATTCTAAAATACATTGCTTTCCGCATGTAGTGGAAATGAGGTCTTCCTCTGTCTATCTATCGATCTATCTGTTATCATCTATGTGTCTGCGTTAATGGGGATTGAATCCAGGACCTTCACACTGAATTAATCTTAGAATTTTCATTTTTCTTTTACAGCTTTGAGTCAGGGGCATGGTAATTAGCCCAGAAGAGACTCAAACTTGGTATCCTCCTGTGTTAGCTTCCCAAAGTGTTGGGCTAACAGGCATGCACCAACAGAGGTAGCCCCGTTTATTTTTTGCTATTGTTCATCCTTCCACTTTGAGTCCTGAGGACTTTGCCTATGTGGTATCATTCATACTTTTTCTTCATATCCTACTTTTAATGTTTGTTCCAAAATGAGGTTCATTATATCAGAGAGAAGTCAAACTTCTGTTGTGTTTCATGCTCTATATTATGCTCATATTCTGGGCATGTCATAACCATTACAGATTTTTATAGTCACTGAAAAGTTTCCTCAGGTAGAAAGATTTTTCATAACACTACATAAGTTATCTAAATATTATTCAGTAAACAGTTAGTTACTGAGTGTGTACGAAATGCCCCGCCTGGGCATAATGGAAACTCATGTATAACAGTTAAAACCCTAGGTTTGGACATAAACCCTAAGACACACTTAGCACATAAATACAGATGTCTTAGTGACTCATCGTGGCACCTATTATTGGTGTTAAATATCACAATAACCCTTTGTTGATATGACATTTGTAATGACCCAATAGTTCATGGGAATGATTTTACAAGGTAGTTGCCAGGAATAGCATGAGGAATAAGCCATAGATTTCTGAAGTTCTCTGGTTCAATGAGCTGTATACAGTCACCATCACCTAGCTAACTCCTTTATAAATAATGTAAGTTTCAAGTGGAAGGAACTGTGCATCTTTCTTTCTTGCCATAGACAGCAATTATCTCCACTTCTCCAAAGTATATCTATTTCCTCTGTGATCTTTGACAGTAATCATATGTAATGAAACAAAATGCTTTGTTTAATGTCATATATAGCAGAACAAAGAAACTGGGCCATTCATTTATAATATTTTATCTAATATGAGTAAATCTTGACCGTGAAGAATTTTTAGAGAAGAAACCCACATGATATCCAGTAGTTTCACTGATTTTTGTTGCTTTTGATACACTCTATAAATCATTAGCTGAAATGACATTTATTCCAGCTAGGCAGCATTGCTACTCTTAAATTACAAAATAATCAATCAGAAATTTGGTTTCACCCACAGGAAAAGAAAAGCATACACATAAACTTGATTCCTGCAAAACTTCTTTTAGAACATAGAATTGATACAATTGACATGCGTATTATAAATTTCATAAATAGCGATGAAACTTACCAGTAATTATTGAAGAGGGGTAATTAAGTGTGGATTGTTTTGCAAATGAACTTATTCAAGTTACTAAATAACAGGCACTGTTAGGCCAGCCAATGTTCTAAGTCCCAAGTAACTAAATTATTTTTAAGAAAGGCCTAATCATCAATACTTTAGGTGTTGTGGGTCATTCAGTCCCAGTTGCTACTGTGCAGTTATGTTTCTCATTGCAGTAGGAGATCAGTCGGTGAACATGTAAGCCAGTGGGTGGGGCTGAGTTCCAATAAAATGCATTTTCAAAAATAGGTAATGGGAAAATTCAGATCATAGGCCATATCTACCAGCTGCAAATTTGAGAGCTTTTATAATTCTAATTTTATTGTCAACATGCTTAAGATGCTATTGACTCATTTATTAATTTTGTCAATAAGATGTAACAAACTATTCATGTTAAAATATCTGAGAAGCACAGAATGACATAAAGTTTATTTAAATGAAGTAGGTCCTATTTATTCTCCTCAGTGAAGCAAAGGAAGCTCAGAAGCATTAGGTCAATTGCTCAAATGTCATGGTGTGTAGGGAGTAGAGAGCCTGGCTTTAAGTTCTGACTTTTAGCAGATGAGACAACTGACCATATAGTACTGTGTTAAATGAACTCTGAGGCATGTCAGAGTACAAGTTATCACATAAATAAAATGAGAGATATGGCAGAATTTATAAACCCCATAGGATTAGGACACTTGATAATATGGCACAAATCTACTGAAATAAGAACAGAGCTGGAGATTCCAAGAGCTGACAGACAATACTGTAATAAATTTAATTTAGGTCAGGTAGATATATAACAACCAGGAAATTATTTCTCAAAGAATCCTCATTCTTATTTTCATCTTACAGTTAAAGACTTTCCAGAAAAAAGAAAAGTTTACTTATTTCCCTCAATGAGTTGGGTCATGTTGGTAAGAAGACCCTCTCATGGTATCACCTAAATAAAGCTAAGTGGAAAATTCTGGTATAAATTGCTGTGGAGCCCTCGCCAAGATCTTAATCCCTCAGGATCACAGAAATAAAATGAGACGCACCCCCAGAGTAAATAATTCACTCAAAAATGGACAACTGAAATGAATACACAGTTCTCAGTAGAAGTGCAAATGGACAATAAATACATGAAAAAATGTTCAAATTCTCTGGCCATTAGAAAAATGAAAGTTACAACAACACTGAGTTTTATTTTATTCCAGAAAGAGTGACCCTGTCCGAGAAATGAAACAATAACAAATACTGCAGAGGCTACAGTGAAGAAAGAATACTTCTACCTTGTTGGTGAAAATGTAACGTAGTACAACCAGTATGGACGTCTATATAGAGGCTCCTTAAAAATCAAATAGTGGAAATTCCATTTGGTGCAGCTATTATGCTTTCAGGTATCTTTACAAAAGAGACAAAGATCAATTTGTAGTGATACATGCATAACGGTGTTTACAGTAGCATAACTCACAATAGCTAGATCACTGAAGTATCCTATGTGTCCATGAACACATGAATGGATAAAAAAAATATGGTATTTACACACACGGGAGTACTTCTGTGCTAGAAATAAGGATACACTTGAGCCATTTGTAGAAAAATGTATGCACTTAAAGACCATAATAGTAAATGAAACAAATCAGACACATAACCTTACACATCACGTGCTTTCTCTTTTTGAGAAACCAAGAATGTAAATAAATTAAAGAGTAAGCTGAAAGTTAGATAAGGGAACTAGAGATCTTTTGTAAAAGTGAGGGGGACCTAGAGACGGAGGGAGAGGGAGGCCAGGGAGGAAAAGGGGATTAAACAAGAGAAATAAGATGTGCTATGTATAGGCACTGACTCCTCATGATGAGTGTAATCATTACTGTAAACTTGTACCAATAAAAAAAAAAGAAGAACATTAAAGGGTTGGAGTAAATCATTCTTAAGCTACTACTCAATATAGAAATTTTTCAGATTATAAATTCTTAAGGCAGTACGTTCACATTTAAAAGATGACATATTTCAAATAAAGATATTTTATGTTCACAAATTATTTTTATCATATCCTACCTAACACTATTTTGCCAGCAACTCTTGAAAAACAAAGGAAAAATGTAAAACAAAAGGTAATACATTCAGCCACTGTCTTCTCTGTGAAAGCGATTCTCTCCCTTTCCCTCAGCTCCTTCTGGAACTTTGATCACATGTTATATATTGCAATTGTGTTCTGTATTCCTGTTTTTCTTCCACTTTTTATCTGTGCTTCAGTTTGTATACTGTACACTGACCTGCCCTCTTGTTGAGAAATCTTATTTTCTTTGTCATATTTATTGTTACATTTTCCGTCCTAAAATATTGCTCTAAACTCTTACAGTTTCTGATCTTATATTGCAATTCTCTTTCATCCACATTCTCTTTCTTTGCTGTATTTTCTTAAATTCTTAAGTGTCTTGAATCCTTATTTGCTAACCTTAAAACCTGAGTAAACTGACATATCCTCCTTCTGTAGAAGCCTAGTAATTTCTAACGGCAGCCTCTTATTTACTATAATAAAATAGAAGCCTCAGCTTTAGATGGCAAAAGTCCTGCCAGGAAGGGCTGACTCAGAGCCGTGCAAGTGGATCGCCTGGGCATCTGATCGCCTTCACCCTGTCAGGAACCGGAGAGCAGAAAAGTCTGGTTTTCATCCGCGTGCCCGGTCTCCCTCTTGTTTACCTTTGCTCCTTAAGATTGGCCCTTTCAGGCTTTTGACTGAGTGTGTTGGAGAAAAACGCTTTGTGTGTTAAGTACTCAGAAATGGTGGGCACTTTAGCTGTAATGTGTTGGGTTAGGGTTTTAGTCTGTTACCCAGAATGCTTCAGATTATAAGAAATGGCTTGAGAAAATAGCTCTATGTTTTAGGTCCACAAATCTGGTTGTCACTCTCCTCCTGCACAGACGCCGAATCCTGACTTGACTCCTTACGCCGCAGGAAGAGCCTGTGCCAGTGTGCTCAGCTCTCTGCAGTTCTGATTTGGCACATATAACCTAGAAAAGGCAGCTGCAGATCTTTTTTGACCTCTGAGCAGTTCTGTTCTCTCTGAAGTTCTAGTCCCTTTAATCTTGATGGATTATTCTGTCTTCTAATTCTTTCAGAAACATGTTGTTTTGTAATTTATCTACCTACACTTATTATATTCAGCAGAAACGTTGGCCTACTTAGTAGCAGA
This sequence comes from Dinomys branickii, assembly GCA_004027595.1. NCBI lineage: Eukaryota > Metazoa > Chordata > Mammalia > Rodentia > Dinomyidae > Dinomys > Dinomys branickii. The sequence continues at coordinate 106,773 of PVLD010003452.1, forward strand.
AGTGAAACGTTTTGATTTGACAAAGATTATCTACAAAGTCCTGCAAGCATGCGTCATGCATCATGCTCAATCCTCAGAAACCTTCCTTCTGAGACAACAAATTAGAGAAGGATATTCTTTATTACCACTTAGAGTCAATATTATTTTGAAGAACCTTGAAAGGCAGTGCATAAAAACGTACGCTAAAATACATAAAACCTTAAAAGGAAAAATGTCAGACTTTGCAGAAGACATAATTGTATAAACTGAAAATTTAAATGAACCTGTAGATATTACTCAAACTAATATATGATTTTAGAGTGTAATAGGGATTAAAATTCAACATAACCCAATTGTGTTCCTATGTACTATCAACAGTTAGAAAATGAAATGCAAAAGTTAAATAAAATACAATAAATTTAAAAGTCTCAAAGAACTTGAACATCTCCCTTGAAAGTTGTAGAAGAGCTCTATGTAGAAAACTATAAACCACACTTGGAGAATTTAAATATCTAAGTAAATGTAAAAATGATGCTTATTCATAGACACAGTATTATAAAGCCCATTTTACTGTAAACGTATCTATATATTTGCCTTTTTGTATTTATAGAAATTGAAAAGCTGGTTCAAATACTTACAGAGAAGTGCAGAGGGTCAGAAAGTTTAAAGAAATTCCTGGGTAAGGGAAAAGTTAAAGGATTCAGTGTGTAAATCATCAAGAAATGCTGAGCCCCAACATGGTGCCACATTAAATCAACAAAATAAAGAGGAGACGTGCAGAACACATCAGAAGATCCAGAAGCAGATACACAAGGTCGTTTTAGTGGCAGTCAGGAACCATACTGTGTAGTAAGGAGAACACGGTCTTTCCAATACATTTCAGTAGGTCAATTATGTATGTATGTTCTATATCCATGAAGAGCAGTTAACACTAAGCTTTCTTCATTTTGTGGTTTGAAAAGTGTTAGGAAATACTAGAATATCATGCAAATTACTGTATGATCATAAGATTACATAGGAAAACTACCTCACATGAAGGAGAAGATTGTGAGACTGGACATCACTAAAATTAAGTAGCCCTGCTAAATAAAACCTGTTATTAGGAACAAAATTAGATGACACATTAAGAGAATGCAAAGTCTATATGTATAAATAATATGAAGGTGTTTAATATGAGTTATATAGAAAATCTTCATAGGCATAATATCATTTCAAAAATCATAAACAACTCACATTTTTAGAGAAGGTAAAAATATTGAGCATGCCCTTCACTAAAAATGAAGACAAAGCCTAGCAAAAGATGCAATAAACATATGAAAAATATGTACTTGTGTTATTAAAAAATTAGAAAAATATAAAAAAAGGATAATGACATTGTATTATACTGTTAATACTGAATAAAAACTGCCCATTTTACATGCCACTGCTAGGATTAGAAACTGGTACAATTTGAAGAAATTGTTTAATAGTCTAATTTCAACATCTTTCTTCTGTAAGATCCAGTAATTGTTTTACTTAAATATATAACACACATATGCACCAAATGGTGCCTGAAAATATGTGTAATAATATTATTCCTAAAAGCCCCAAATGGAAAACAACACGTGTTTTTCTTTGGTAAGATAAATAAATGGGGGAATTTATGGCACGGCATACCATATAGAGAGATGGGCATTATGAAATCATGCCATACACAGCAATGTCCATGAATTTCACAGAGAGAACGCTGAACAAAAGAGGCTAGACCCAAAACTATGTATTTTCATGATTTCATTTATATAAAAGTTAAAAACAGACAAAGCATCGTGTGATGGCACAAGTCATGTAGTGGTCACTTACCTTCGGTGAGGGAGGGATTGTGTGACTGGGTGAGGAGTACTGAGGATGTTCTCAATTGGTATTTTATCATTATTGAGGTAGTTAAGTTTATAAAATTTAGCTAGTGTAATTTAAAATTATGCTCCTTTATTTATTGATACTAGCATTTAATAGCAAGTGTTTACTAAAATATAAGTCTATAAGGGAATGAGTTTGCATAGAACAGAGAAACTGTGTAATGAAGTAGAATCCACTGGCTCCTGCCTCATTTTGACATGAATAGGAGTGACTCAGATTCATCTCATCAAAATAAGCTCAGGAGTGGATGCATCTAAGGGATCACATGTATTATTACAAAATGTTACCTGACACTAAGCAACTACAGTATAACTTTCACCTTGTGGCTTTTTCAATACAGGTAGGCTTAAGATGTTTAAGTAAAATTAATTGTTTGTAAATGTTTGAACTTAATGAGTATTTCATAAATAGGAAGTGGTAAGTAGGTTAGGAAAAAATCTTGGCAATGAGTGATGATTTCAAAATGTGTTTGAGTGTGAGTTGTGTGCATGTAAGAGATCTTAGTCAGCAAAATTTTTTCAGTAACACATGTTCATCAAAGGATGAATATGTGGCCATGCAGCTATTTAATTGTTCAATATAGATCCTTTTACTGAACATGAGTAGACTGAAATTATTAAATTTATGCTGATGCAATAAAAATAAAAATAAATAAGCAAGTGACTTTTTTCTGTGAAATAAAGTGGTTATACAATTTTACCAATTATTTATATTCTCTAAAAGCTTCTATAAAAATTTTAAAATTTGTAAAAGGCTTGTATAATGAGAGTTCCTGCAGTCCAAAGTGCTACTTGATGCATTTGACTTATTTCTATATACTGTTTTCTCTTAGTCAAGAAAATGGTTGAAATTTGTTCTGCTGCATTTGTCAGCATTTTTACCTAAAGTCAGTAGTTTAAAGGTGTTGAGGGCCATATCTGAGGAGATCAAGACTATCCAGAGCTGACCAGTTTAAATTTCCATCTACATTAGATAACGGTGAAGGCCCTCTCCATCTTCGCTTTTGGTCTAGTTAGTGAGAGGAGCTGTATCTTGTAACATCTTGTTTGTGATTCAAAGTTTGAGAAGAAATTTGACTTTAGGCGATTGGAAATGTGCTGGGCTGTTGTGACGGAGAGGGAGCAATAATATAAAAGTGGACACCTATCTCCAAACAGCACCCCGTTGAACTGGACACAACAGGACACTTGTCTGCGGGCTCCATTGTAACTGAAAGGGTGACAGTCTTGCTCTTCATAAGTAATCTCAAATTCCTGGGACAAAAAGGGAAGGTGGGGTGCAAAGAGCTTGATGATGTGCTTTGAGTTTCTCAACCTGGATTTCAATGCCTAAATAATGTTAAGTTTTGACTTTAGATTAAGGAAAATTGTCTGACAACTGTAGAATTATAGCCTGATTGAACCTGTACTCCCAACGCATAGTGTTCAGGGGTTGCTTCAGATTACTAATGGTACCCAGGGTCCCATTTTGGTTAATCATTTTGTGGTGGGGAAGCCCCACAGATAGTCTTCAGTGGTCAGCGCCTCCAGGATCTGTGTTTCGTTTCATCTCTTAGACCTTGTTACTGACCTCTCATGTGTACCACACAAACAGAATGCTGCCAAATTGTTGGAATATAACTTCCAAGTGTGGGTTATAAAGGGACAGTGCCTTCTTCCTTGTTCATTACTTGCTCCAAAAGAACTGAATCAGGCCCAGACCCTTGACCCACAGATATAGTAAGATAATAAATGTTATTTCAACGCACAACAGTTTTGGGTAATTTGTAATACAGGAAAACAGATGTAGCTTTGTAATTCAGTATTTTTGTTGAAACGCTTTTAATGTGTGGGTGTCAAATAAATAAATAAATATTAAACAATCAGTGTCTGTCAGGAACACCAAAATTCCATTCAATTAGCAAACAGTGTTCTTGGTTTATTTTACTTATCCTAATTTATGAATTTATTTTATATTCCAATGTTAAGTAGTTGATAGTCCAAACTGACATATTTAAATCAACTCTCTTTTAAAAAAAATTTTTTTTTCAAATAAAATATTCAACACAGGCCACCATATGTGCTTTCTGAATGTAATTATTCAAATTAAATAATGAATGTAGTATTAAATTATGTTATTTGATGTCAGAGTAAATTTCAACTTAAAAATAGAAAACAATTATTTTCCTTAATATAGTTCAACCATTACTTGATAAATATAGATAATAATAGCATAATAATTTTACACTTGACATTATTCACAGGCTGAGATGTAGTAACTAGCCTAGTAACTTTATTCTTGTTTTATAATCTATGTTTTTCTTTTTTTTAGCCTTTTTAAGAAAGGGTCTTTTTATGCAGTTCAGGCTGGCCTTGAGCTTGCTTTGTGGCCCAGGCTAGTCTTGAACTAGCAACGATCCTCCTGCCTTAGCCTCCTGAGTGCTGGGATTACAGGCTTGCGCCACCATGTCTGACAGTCCTGTTTTATAATCTAGAGAAAGTAATGTCCACTCAACTGAAATTGAAAAATAGAAACTTGAATATGGGGTTGATCATCAGGTTTTCATGTTCATTTTTGTCTGTACTTTTCATTTCTCAATGATGGATTGATTCAATAAATGCACATTTTGTAAACAAAACCAATATTTCCTCAGTTGTGTTATCTTTTTTTTGAAATTTGCTTTTAGTTCAGTTCTGTGCCATGTTAAATTTAATGAACAAACTTATTTTCCTAAGGCTCATAAAGCTAAATTTGATCTGTTAGGACAGCAACCCAAATATACTGTTTAATCTAATTTTATCAAATGACTAATTGAGCAAAGGACATGAAATGTCAAAAAGACATTGCCATGTATTTTCTAAAAGTCAAACACTAAAGAAAGCCAAGTAAACCTTCTCTACTCAATCATCTATAAAATCAAAGCACTTGGAATTGAATATTTAAATTGTCTCTACCATACTCCATTTTACTTATTGACCATAATTAAATGGTGATTTTTTTTAAGATTATACAATTCTGTAATATTTCTGCAAAAACAATTTCAAAGCCACCAATTACTTTCCATTCAATGCACAAAATACATGGTCAAAAATAAGCAAGAAGTAAATTTTAAGATGAAAACCATGAGGATGGCTTATTTTATATGCTATATTCTTACACTGAATATATATCTACATATATTATATGTATATATATGTTATATAAAAGTTTATTTTTAAATGTCTTTGATTTCTATCTGTTGATCATAGTAAAAGTAAAGAAAAAATTGGGGATTTGGCATGAATTAAAGCTCAAGGCAATGGGAATAGACAGATATTAAACTTTCACAACACCAATGTTCTGACAATAAAAAACTACCATGTCCTTTAATACAAAATTCCTGCACTGACATTGGTATTAGACATAGGAACACATTCTCTTCATTTCACATGCATTTTATGTCTTTTATTCTCTTGTGAGATTTCAAAAGAAACATGGGGAAGAATTTGTTCTTAAGAAACTGAACAAATTAGTTTAAACAAAAATCTATCAATAAACTAGGTAAGATTTATTCAAAGGCCATTGGGACATTAGGCATAGAAAAATGAGGAGACAGTGAGACGACCACTTAGACTTTGCTTCTTCCCTCAACAGCTTGACTCGTGAGACTCTTGTGTATATGAATAAAAGATAACCATATAAGTGAGCATATTATGAATACCGGTGGAAAAGTCTGACTTGGTATAATTCTTGACCCTACCAGTTTTTCTTCTTCCCACCTTAGTCATGAAAGGATTATATATATATGTATATGTATACACACACACACACACACACACATACACACACACACACATGTAGATGGATAGGTAGATATAGATATTTGCAAGTCATCATCACCAAAAACTTTGGTCCACTTCTATACTGGAAAGGAGATGCAGATTTGCCAAAACTCATGTTCAAAGATATATTAAATGTCATCTTACAATGATGCTTCATGTTGCATAAAATTTTAGCAACACAAAACCTTGCTGGTTTGGTTCACATAACAAAGTACGTGCTACACATTTCAAAACGGGAGATGTATTATTTTGGAGGAACTTCTGTACCACTAAAATCTAGTATGATAAGAAATGTTTGGAAAAGGGTACCACAGAACAGGATGAACTTAGAATAGAAAAGACTTAAGGGAATTACTGACCAACATGAGGACTAGGACCTATGAAAATATACAGCTGAAAAGTCCACTGTATTGTCCCAAGGAGGTCTGATAGGCCAGGTGGTAAGGGCCGGGATGTTTTACATGTTTACAGTCATGGAAAATAGACACTTGGCTGGAAAAATACAAATAGTGCTTTGGGTAGTTGAGAGGTTTTTTCTGTTTGTTTTGCTTTGTTTTTTGGTACCAGGAATCAAACTCAGGACCTTGTGCTTGCCAGGCAGAAGCTGTGCTTCTGAGCTATATTCCCAGCCCTTAGGTCCTGGGTAGTTGAAATGTGAGAGAAGTAGAAAGTTTCCATGAACAAGTGTATATTTCTTATAGATTCATCCCCATCAAAGCTGGCTGCATGTTCTTTGCATCAGATAGAAACCACGATCTTTGGTCTCTACGGTTACTCTCTGCCTTTCCCAGATAGTGCAAGTGAGACAGGCGGGGAACCCAAGCTAATCCACTGTTCCGCCCAACTGGAAACCAGGGAGCAAGGGAGGATGTAGATCAGAGGAAATCGCAGAGCAGAGTCTCCAAGGAGAAGCGCACCCACAGGGACAGAGAGGAGGAAGTCTGAGCAGTCACATGCCTTGCAAACTAGATACGAAGTCGTGCTTAGCGGTCCTGGATGCCCATGTGGGCCACATGGTAGAACACGGTGCGGGATTCATGCTCACTCACCAGGTTTCACAATCAGCATCATCTGCCATGATAGTTTTCTGGGGAAAAAAATGGCAAAGGAAACATAAAAGGAGGAAGAGAGGAAGGAGGGGGAGACTTTCTAATCAATGTGTTTTTTTTAACTGGGGGTTGGTAAAAAATGATGAAATTATATCAGTTCAGTCCTCCTATGTATTGAATATTGATAAACTGAATAGCTTTCTTCATACCATGCAAAGATTTTTTTCCCCTTACGGGTATACAAAACAATTTGATATTGGGATTCTTCTTGATGCACTGCCACCTAAATCATTTGGAAATGAGAGCACCTACTTTACTTTATGTGAGTTCATCTATTTTATGTTTTTGGAGAAATGGTTACCTCCTTCTTTGAAACAACTTTAAGGTCTTATGTTTTTGAGGTCTCAGCACTTTATGTTGACAGAATGAATATTACAGGTTACAAAAGTCATTTACAATGATATAATTTGCATGTGAAAGCTAGGGAGTGTTAGAATTCCTAACATTTTGTCATTGTGTACACAAAACTTGAATGTTACCTTTTTTTTTTTTGATATGAGGAATCAGACTCAGGACCTTGTGCTTGCCAGGCAGGCACTGTGCCACAGAGCTATATCCTCAGCCTGAATGATACATTGTCAAAACACATATTATCTAGTGAAAACTTTTCTAAATTAAAAAAATATAGTTGTCAGCCCTTGTTAAAGTCCATGTGCTCAGTGTTAGTGTCTTAAGATACATGCTGTTATGATCCCAGTGTTACTGACCACTCAGAAAGAGATGCTCTGGGATTAACGTTGTTTATCTGCCCATCAGTGGTCCCTTGGGTTGATCTTCGTGGTCTTGGGGACAGATATATGCTATCACTGATGTTTGTTTGGAATGCCATTAGACTAATGTTAAATTCTCACTACATGGAAGGTGGGAAGAAAAATAAAAAGAGAGAAGAGGGAAATGGGGGGATAACACAGTGGAAAGAGAGAGAGAAAACATCTAAATTTTATAGTTTAGTGACTCTTCCCTTTGCTTTAATTTTGGTAATATCATTTCATCCCAATCCAAAGGACCCACATGGCCCCAACTTGCTGTCTGGTCAGTTTTTATTTTATTTCTCTATTTTATTTTTGATTCTTGGAGTTGAACTTAAGTTTCATATGACCCAAGCAAGTGCTATACCACTGAGCTACATCCCCAGACTCAATTTTTAAATAGATTCAATGCTTATGAAAAAAGCTGGAGGGCCTTGGTTTGGAGAATCTTTCTCTGCATAGTCAGCCATGTTATTTGACGTTCAGGGTTTAACCTCCAGGGGTGTCCATAGTTAAACTTACATACTGGCACATCCTTGCTTTTTCAGAATTCATGTTCGTTTATTACAAAGATGATCGGAGAGAGAGGAAGAGTGTCTGGCATAGATAGAAATTAAAGTGCTCACTTACTGGACCCCTGGAACGCAGTTCTGCATTCTGAATCTACCACTACATCTCTAGCTGTATTTTATGTCTGACTTCCATCTGTACACACACATTTGGTTGTTGCTAGAGAACTGTGATAGTATTTGTGTCAGTTTGGGGGATATGTTCACAAGGGGAACAATATAATACAGGACACATATTTTATAAGATTATTTATAACAGTCACCGAAAGAATCATATACAAGAGAGTGCAGAAAATCTGTCCACACACTACAGACCAGGAATCCAGCTGACATCCTGGATCCCACAATAATATCTGGAGGCCCAAAGTCCATAACAGTATCTCACGCAGGCCTTTTTCACGGATCTGTGCTAGGAAGGCCCAAAAGTCAGTGGTGGGCCACTTTCTGTTATAATGGGACAAAAAATATATCCATAAATATGTATTTATACATGACTATATGAATCTCTGGAAATCTAGGTATTAGAATTAATTTCAGAAATAAACAATGACAATATCCAAGTAAAAATAAAAACATAAATTTCCTATTTGGAGTGATGAAGGGAAAAATGACGATGGGGGTGTTTGCTGGGAACACCTCAAAGAATGAAGAAGTTCTTTGAGACTAATCTAAACAGGAAAAGATGTTTGTGTGTCTGCTACAATGGGAAGGAGTTTTGGTAGAGCGTATGACATTTGCTAGAGTTTTAGGTTCACAACAGAGGACTGCAAGAAGGTTAGTGAATCTTGTGTCCACAAGGTGTAGTAAGGAAACAGTTTAGACCAGTTTCAAAAGCAATTAGAAGAGCACTCAAAGAATAGATTGGCCACTCTGCTAATTTCTGTCGCTTTACCCTGAATATTTAAGTCAATAGGAAGGAGTCAGAGAGGAGTGATGGTTTTCTCATTTTCAGGTTTAGAATGATCATTTTGAGAGAGGTGTGGACTAATATTATCTCAGAGAAATCTTCTTTCCTGGAGTAATAAAAATAAAGTGCACAGGCTATGCAGGCTGTAAAATATCAGTTAAAGAGCTTGTATTTGTATTCTTATAAGGAGAAAATGGAGACCGCACATTTATACAGCAAGCGGGAGGATCTGGCTTCTCTGATCCTTAAATCCGTACATCTCCTTACCAGATGACATCACCTGCCTAATGTGCTTTTAATCAACCTTAGAATCACTAGAAAACTTTGGATACTTAGGATATTTATTATATTCTAGTTTATGTTATTTAAAGCCCATAGTCTTTTGAAGCAGTATATTCTGGTGGAAGGGGCTATGTATTAACCATTTAAATAAGTAGATTTTATGTTATCATATTCTTTTATACTAATAGGTGGTTGGAAAACAAATATTAAACAAATGCATAAGGAAATTAAGTACAAATAAGTGCTGGCAGTCATTAGCTGAGGATTTTTGCCTTTAAAGCTCATGTTAATGAAGATTATATTGAATGGGAAGAAATAGTTATAAAAACCTTTTATTGGCTAAAGGATTACTACCATAGCTTTTTTTTTTTAACCCTGCCTCTCCTGATTCATCATATTTCATAGGTATTTCAGGGATCAAACTTCTGAATGTTAAAGAATAATTCTTCTATTTAAATGCATTCAATTATTTATCATTTGCTTAAACTCCTGATAAAAGTGTTTTGCTCCTTCAAATTTATTACTGGGATAATTATTTTCATGTGTTTTGAGGAGATAATGTAAATTAGCATCACACTTGATTCTTCAAATTCCAGGTTTCTCAGCAGTAACTTCACATTTCATTTACCATAAGAAAATGAGTCCCAATTCTCACATTTTCTTATATAGACCAAATAATAACACATACTACAGTGTGAACTGCTCAATTTAATTTTATAGCAATAATATTTACTTTATTCACTATCAATTTGTGTGTTCATTTATTCATTCTACACGTATTTATTGGATGCCTCTTCTGTGGTAGGTTTTGTGTTGTGTGAACAGAAATCTATGTTTACTTTGCTTCTTCAGTTGGGTTTATTGTATGGGAGAAGTTCAGACAGTCTAGTGTGGGAAGGAGCATGAATAAGATGGTAAGAAAATTAAATCTTTAAAGAAGCAGAAAGCACAAATTGGCCGGAGGTATGGATTTAAGTAGGAGGGTTCTTGGTTAGTTGGCAAGAAAGTGATTTGAAAGATTTGTCCACTGACTTCTAGTCCTGCAAGGGCATTTGTAGGCTTTTGAAATGAAGAATATATAATAATAATAATAAAAAAGAAGTATATATAATGAAAACTAACCGCAGAAGGTGTTGAGTAGAGTATAGTCCAAGGCCCAGTAATATGAATATAAAGAATTTAAATATGTGACAGACGACCTTCAATGCATCTATAGCAAATACACAGAAGTGTGCAACCAACTGAAATCTTGTCAAAAGAGGAGCTACACAAAGACAAACCAGGGCCTGCTACTCTCTTTGTAATCTTTCCATTTCTGTAATTAAATTCTGAAGACAATCAAGTCATATGGAAGGAAATTTTATTTTGAAGCAAAGTTTTCAAGGCCCATTGACTGGCCCTATGGATGTTGGGCCAAAGGAGAGGCAGGTCTTAATGGCAGGAATGTGTGATGACAGAAACTGTTCACCTCGTGGTGGTCACAAAGTGATGAATGAGACAGACAGGGGCTAGGATACCCGGATCTTCTTCCAGAGCACACCTACTTCCTTGCACTAGGTCCCACCTAGGAAAGGTTCCCACTGCTCTCAATAGCACTGTGACCTGGAGACTAAACATTCTACACATGGGCCTTTGGGGATATTCAAGATCAAAATTTAAAAACTATTTCTTATAATTATTTCCTAAACCTCAGAAGCTGTACAAAGGAGAGAAAAATACTAATGTTTTTAATTAAGCATTTGAGTTTAGAAGGAGATTAGATGAGCAACAGAAAGAATTAGGTAAACAGCCTTGTAGAAGAAATGAAAAAATCTTCAAGGTCAACCCACTGTGTCATCACACCATTCTAGCAGGGGTTGTCAGGAGAGAATGAAACTCCACCCAAGAGAATGGGATAACTGTGTCCTGCATGGAATGGACCTTGGCATAGGACATGGGGACTTCAGAAGAAAAGGGAAAATAAGGATCCACGAGCAAAATCTACAAACATTTTCAAGTGATCTTTCTCTAGTTTATCCCTAAATTCTAAAGAGGTAAACACGGTGCACAGTGTGAAAGTCAAAAAGCCAATTCAAGCCAGAGAAACAAGGAGGTGTAGCAAGAACAGGGGTGAATCTGAACAAAGATACAAAAGGAAAAGTTCTGGTACACAGACAAACATGTTTCTGCATGTGGAAATAAAGTAACACAGTATGTAAATATCAGGTTAAAGTTTTGTAAGTCTTGAAGAAAATGTATCTCATGGTCTGTGGTAGAGAGGTTTTCTTACCAATAATTTAGGCTTTAAAAATATCTACTGGAAGGGAAAGTAGGTAGAAATCTTGAAGACATATGTGTAGGCAGAGAGTTCATGATCAAAATGCAGACTGCATGGGAAATACTTCAAAAATTCAACAATTGAGATCTCATCTTATTAAAAAGTTTTTGTGCATCAAAAGAAATGGCCAACAGAGTGAAAAGAAAATCCATAAATTGGGGAAAAAGTTCAGCCAACTGTACCTCTGAAAAAGGACTTCTATCTAGAACATATAAAGAATTTTTAAAAATTCAGACCCACTTAGAATTCAAAGACCCAGTCCAAAAACAGGCACTTGAGATAAATACACACTTCCCAGATGAAAAATTACAAATGGCAAGTAAATATATAAAGAAATGTTGGCCATCATTGGTCATTCACGAAATGCAAATTAAAACAACACTAAGATTCCATCTCACCCCAGAAAGAATGGCTATCATCAAAAAATCAACCAATAACAAATGCTGGCAGGCCCATGGGGAAAAAGGAACCCTTCTCCACTGTTGTTGAGAGTGTAGACTGGTGCAACCACTGTGGAAATCAGTGTTGAGATTCCTCAAAAACTAGGATTAGAGATCCCATTTGACTCAGGTATTCCCCCTCTAGGTATTTTCCCAGAAGAATGAAGAACATCATAGGGCAGCATTATATATGCCTGCATGTTTATAGAAGCACAATTTATCATAGCTAAATCTTAGAAAAAGCCTAAATGCCTATAAAAAAGAAATGGTATTTTTATACAATGCAGTGATACTCAGCTATAAAGAAAGATAAACTTGAGGCTTTTATAAGTCAATGGATGCTAGTAGAGACCATACTGATAAATGAAATAAGTCAGACTCATATGCGTAAACATCATGTTGTCTCCCTCGTGAAAGAAGCTGAAAGAGTAAGTAAGATCCAAAAGGTACAATAGACAATGTGAAAGGGAAAGAAACTGCTCAGAAGGCAAGAACAACTGGGAAGGGTGGAAAGGAGAAAAAAAGGAGGGGAAATACACACACACACACACACACACACACACACACACACACACACAAGATAGCTAAGATAATGCTACTACTTATTTCTATTAGTTCATTGAAAGGAACAGTTAGTGCGTATATTGCTTGATCAGTTTTGCATGCCTGTATCTGGTCATCTGAATAACTACTTTGAAGATAACAACATGCGGTATAATAACCACTGTTAATTTTCTCTCATCCTATTTTGAAATTCTGTATCATTTTAAATTATTGGGGTGAGTGAAAAGAGAAAGGAAAGGGAAATTATGCATGTATAAAGGGAAATCATGTATGTATGTATATACAGGTTAGGAAACAGAGTTGAACTACTGACTTCTACCACTTTACTGAAAGGAACAGTCAATGATTAATTATGTGATCAATCTTGCATGTCTCTGTTTGTTCTCCCGAGAAACCACTTTGAAGATATCATTATGTAATACAACAACCATTGTTAATCTCCTACTACTTGTACGTAACTCTGTATTGCTTGTATGGTTCTTAGGCTATTTTATCAGTGGATGTCTATCCCTTAACATGTTTTCCTTCTTTTATTTTTAAAATAAATTAAAATAAATACATAAAATTAAAGAAATGGTGCTTGTTTCAGAAGAATGTATATTTAAATTAAAAAGAAATATTTTTAATATTTGGGGACATAGCTCAAAGGCACAGCACCTGTCTGGCAAGCTCAAGGTCATGAGTTCGATTCTTGGCGCAAAAAAATATTAAAAATTTCATAACACATATTTGAAGACACTATTGTGGTGAATAATGGTGTATGTTTTAAACAAGAAATTAACTATATAGTGTGACATAAGTTGTCAGAATTTCACATAATTGTTTCTACATTCATTTGCTGATTAAAATATTTTATGTTTTAAATGGTTTTATAAGCCCTGAGAAATATTTGAAAAACAAAATAATCATTAAATTATAATAAGTCCACGAAGAGTATCTAGGAACCAAAATTAGGCAAAAAATTCATTACTGTTATGATACTAAAAACAGATAGTATGAGTATAAAATAGATTCACATAATCACAGAGATGATGCTGTAGGAAGAAAAATACTAGGTAGTCCAGTAGCACTTGGCATCTTTCAACTAATTTTCAACACATGTAGCAGAAGAAGCTGCGCTGTGTGTAATAGAGATAGTGTTTCTCTGAAAATGAAAACCAGGGAAAGAATCCCCAGAGAGGAACAGTACATCCCTTACACGTGTTGGGAAAAAAATCATACACCACAATTGGGTCATAAAATATTATGGTTCACACTTTGAACATCATAATAAAAGAGGAATAGTTCATGCATAAGAACAGATAGTGTAAGTCACCCATAAAAGATACGCATTCTGCTCACTTTGATTTCCTTCACAATATTAGTGCCAGAAGGCATTGGATTGCCTCCTAAAATGCTCAGAAGAGACAAAAATCTGACTGATAATAGCTAAACCAGGTGACATTTTATCTAATAAAGCTCTTTGAAATTTTACATACATTTGTGTATCTACCAAGAAGTATATATGTGAGGGCCAGGGATACAGCTCTCTGACACAGCACCTGCATGGCGAGCATGAGGCCCTGAGTTTGATTCCTGTTACCAAAAATAAGTATATATGTCACCTATATTCATATCTAGCATCCAAAGAATTAAGATAAGAATATATAAGCAAGGAAGAAGTAGAGAAAATGCTACTAATAAACACAAGTCCAATTTCAATGTAGAATTAACACTTAATAGAGGCGGCATTTGTCTGAAGAATAACATATAACATGAGCAACTCTAATGAATTCAAACTAATTGCAACAGTGAGCATGAAAAAGAAATGTGAAAGAGGCAAGAAATACCAATGCCGGTTACCTAGTTTCCCAGAATGAAATCACTTGGTAACATAACCGGATGGATAAACAGAGAGACGGATGAGCAGATGGGTACATGGGTATCATGCAGACTTAGATGCCGCAGTGGGCAGAATTCTAAGATGGCAGCTACTAATTTCAACTCATACATTATCCTATTTCCTTTCATGTGAGTATGATGTAATTTCATTCCAATCTTTAGACTATGCTATATCAAAATGATCTGGAGATATTGCATATGAAATTTATTTTCTACTTTAAATTGTTCACATCAGGTTTTATCACTTCACACAACAAAAAATAAATTATATTCCTTGTAATAGCTGCTACTGGTACATATGTTAATCCTCAAATTTGGCCCACAGTCAAATGCCATTCTTTAATTCTTATCCTTTCTGTATATTTTCTCAGAATAACACCAAAAATACTGAGAGAGGGTAAAATAGACACGGAGGTGGAAAATGCCCTTCAGGTTTTAGCCACCCTAATATGAGTATCCTATGGTTCTTCTGAAGTTCATGTGATTGAGCTCTCAATTTTGATTTCCTGACTTTTTAAGTTTAGAGAGTCCAGAGGCATGGTACTGATGTAGAGACTGATGGAAGTAAAAAGATACTTAACGAAAAACACAAGGGGAGGGAAGGATTCTCAGCTGGGCCTCTCATTCTGCTCAGTTTCAAGCACTGTGAGTGGTATACGGCTGTGTTTGAAACTATTGGTTTTTGGATCATGCATTGCTAAGTTTAGAAGCACTTTTGAGACACTCCATATCAAATAAGTGAAGAGTGCTTAGAAAAAAAGGAAGTGGACAGGAAAATATGTTCCGAAGATCTGATACTCTGGCACATGCATGAACATCGCTGCTACTCTTGCCAGAGTCTAGACTAGCAGGTGTAGCCTGGAGTGCTACCAGGGGAAGGAAAGGCTTTAACAAGCCCTGGATGTTACACACATGACTCCCCTGACCCTTCTCACCATCGTCTAGTTAGAGAGAAAGTCTCAGAGACCTTGGACAATTTGAGTAAGGGTGAAAATATAGAGGTGCTGGGTAGATGGAAGTACATGTGTGTGCGCACAGTTATTTACGTCTTACAACAAAAAAGAGAGCTCAAGAGAGAAAATCTAAACATGTTGCTGAGTAGGGAGTTTCACTGATTGATTTTAAGATAATACAGATGACTACAGTTGTATCATAATCACATAAATTTGTGCCAGTGGTGACCTAAGAAATTCTGGAGTGGGTCCTCACCCTGTGGAAACCAACTCTTCTCCCACTGCAAAGTTGAGAAGCGACACCCTTCACCCTCTTCCTCATTTGCTTACAATTTCTATTTAGCTGAAATTTCCCTTTAAGGAATTCTTTTCGCTAGTGTTTTTGCGAGGCAATTTCTTCCTGCTAATTTCTTCAGTCTCCCTGCCGGTCTTTCCTATTATTTTAAGCCTGAGCAGCATAGACCGTCTTACATGTCTTTGAAAAGATTTTGCTCCAGCGGGTGTCATTCCTTGCCTTGTTAGTGCCTAGAATCTTCACTTTTATTGCCATGAGGCCTGACATTCCAGGCTCATTTTATAGGACACTCAATATTTACCTTCCGTTAAAGGTTTCCTGGACTGATTGAACCTTGGTGCCTTTGTTCTGAATGTTCCTAGGTAGGTATCTACCAGTGCGTGGAATTTTGGCTCAGACGATTTGTGCCTGTACCCTCCTGTACTGAGAAATGTCTGCTGCACATAGAAAACACTTCCTTAAATTGAGCTGAATTGATAAATAAATGAAGTAATTCGTGGCCTGAGCTTTTCAGCAAAACCATGCATCTGTCTTTGGACCTTTTATATAACTTATTTTTTAAGCTAATTGCAGAAATATGTAATTGAAAAAATGCTTCAGATACTTTTTTTCTGTTTTTCATATGTAATAAATATTATTTTGAACCAGTTTACTTTTTTTGCTTTATAATTTACTTTGAATTAGAGAAAAATTTAAGATGAGTTTATGTTTCAACATCTCTATGGTTATTTAACTGCTAGAATGTTTGGGCTGAAAACACATAACTTTGTTAAAAACATTCACTTCATGCTTTTAGGCATTTTTTATTTGGGGTAATCCGATTTGACTGTGACAATAAGTATGTTATTTTCCAAACTCAAAATTAATGCACCTCACTATTTTGATAAATTCATTGTCACATAGTTGAAGTTGTCTGCAAGTTGGTGATAATGGTAGTCATTAATGTCTCTAAAAATGCCAGAAACATTCAAAGAAAGCACATGTGCATGCATCATGATTTTATGTTTTTATAATTTTATTTTTCTTGCATTACAAGTTAATAACAGGAAGGAACTAAACAACCACCTTTGGGATCAATGTGCAAGAAATTTATGCATACTTACAAGATTTAGAAAATATAACCTTTAGAACTGCTTCATTTTGAAATGTTAGACAAGTCAGCCTAGCTCTCTGGCCAAAGTAACTATAGGAACTGAATTTTTCCAGACAATCTTAGATTCAAATATATCTGTTACTTTGACAACCCTAAGTTTTATTGAGAAAATATAATTGAGGGAAACAGCAATCTGAGTTATACTACCTTTAATTCTGAAAGAAAAGTAAAGCATAATTATCTACCTAGCCATCACCCCCAAATTTTTTCTTGTGGAGGTGGCTGATAAATACTCTGAAACCCTGAGGAAATATCATGTTAACATAATATTTATATAAATTTATGTTACATTGGAGGCTACATGTCTCTCTCCCTATCCTTCTCTCTCTCTTTGACCCTGTTGCTCTCTCCCTCCTTAAGTGAATTAGTGTGGGTTAAGGAAGTACAAAATCTCTAAGCCATGATAAACAGGAAGTATTATTTAGTCATTCATGAGATTTTTTTAAGAATTATGACTGTATTAATTTCAAGGCATATGCCTACTCACATACTAGACAACAGAAAAATACTAGCATCAGTAAAATACTTTTTGTTTCTTTCCTAATTACAAAGGAATACAAATATTTAATTTAATTATTATCAGTACCAATAGATGGATGATTTTTTAAAAGACTATTTGAAAAACAGTGGACTATGCATTTAGAACTGCCTGACATAATTTTCTGAAGTGAAAGGTCACAGAACCTGACCCAAGGTAATAAAATAAGATGTCTGAAAGTGAGATCGGGAATATGATTTTTTTACTTGGTCATTCTGTACCCTGGAGTTTAAGAAACTTTCCTAGAAGGACCACAATAAGATATTGCCCTTTAAGCTTAATTGACAGCTTGATTGCATAAAAGGAATTCTGCAGAGCTGATTGGCTCATGAGCCTGCGGGTTTCATTGATGAGTATTCCACTGATATTCAGAGGTGAAGGAACTAGAAGTGGCTACCCAGGGCAGTCAGGGAGATGTGCTCTGGGAAGACTCATCTCTTGTTGGTGCTCTCCTCCTGTGCTTGCTTTCTGACCAACATGAACTGAATAATTTTGCCCCATGATCCCCTTCTTCCACGAAGTTCTGGCCTTGGAGCCTGCCTTCCATGGGCTGAACCCTCTGACGCCATATTCTGAGTTAAACCTGTTCTCCTTTAAGTTGCGGGTATTTTGTACCATCAGTGGGAAAGGTGATTAATACAGCTGTTATCAGGCAGATGAGAAATAGTATATGTAGAGGGGATATGTTCAAAGAAAAAAAAAACCAAAGTCTTGCACAGTGTTGATGGGAATGGAAGTTAGGGTAGCCATCATGAGGAAGATTAAAATTATCTGCCATATGATCTAGCAGTTCCACTGAGGGGTAAAGAACATGAAATCAGCATGTCAGAGAGATAAGGAGCACTGTCTTGTCAGTTTTATCTTAATCAAGATATGAGATTCTGCTAAACAATAAATTCACTTAAATGATATTGTAAATGAATGCTTTAAAAATTCGGTTGATACACACAATGGGAGGT
Organism: Dinomys branickii; assembly: GCA_004027595.1. Lineage (NCBI taxonomy): Eukaryota > Metazoa > Chordata > Mammalia > Rodentia > Dinomyidae > Dinomys > Dinomys branickii. The sequence continues at coordinate 125,164 of PVLD010003452.1, forward strand.
TACTAGACCTTAAACAGAAAACCCTGTCATCGCAATGACGCCTGTGACGCTGGAGCATATTCTATCATGTGAAATAAGCCAGACAGAAGTAGACAAACACCTCACAATCTCCCCTATACGTGGAATCTAAAAAAGTGAAACGCAAGGGAACACGGGGCAAAAAGTGGTTACCAGAGGCTGGCTTAATGAAAAGTTGGTAGAAGGATGCAAGATTCCAGCAGGATGGGAGGACAAGATTGAGACATTTATTATGCACCATATAAGTAGTTAAGAAGGCTAAGTTGTGGAGTTGAAAATTGCTGAGGCTAGGTTTTTGCAGTTCTGAGTAAAAAAGTAAACTGAAATAATTTAGAAATTTGTCTTTGTGAAGTTGAATTATTTTGAGATTTGCCTAAGGAGAACTGGTATCATCACATCAGACTGAAAATACATGCCAGACACCGATGTCTAAATATCTTCCTTCTTTTTCTGCTATGTACTCCTATCTGCCAATTTCTCTTTAAGTTTGTCTACTGAAAATAAAATGTGCTGTTCAAGAAAAGATGAAGAGATACAGGAAACGTTACCACTTATAGAGTTGTCTATCACATATCATTCTCTAAACTAGGTTGTTTTCATTAAACTAGTTTTATATTTATTTTAGCTATCACATTAAATATATATTATTTTGATCTGGGAGGCCATACTTGGTACATGAAAAAGACTGCCTGAAACTTTTGGAAATAAAAATCTTTTGGGATAACATAATTCCTTGCCTCTTCTTTTAGGAACCAATACATGTATGTATAGTTAAGAAAATCACAAGATATATAGCATTGACTGTTATAACTTTTACAGTGAACTTTAAAACTACAGAAGACATTCCATCCTTCAAAATTCAAGGACACATGATCATGTCCACATATTGGGCAGATTCAATAAAAATTCAGGAGAATATGTTTTTTCCTCAGTGGAAAAACTCTAGTTTAAAAAGAAAAAAGGTAGGGAAATGTTTTCTTCCAAGAAACTGGATAAGACATTGACAGTGACGTACCATTAATTTTTCAAAATGTGGAAAATATTGCATAAGCATAGATGTTTGATATGGGCTCTTAATAACAGTTTAATCAATGTATCTATATTCAAAACGGTGTTATATGTTTGGGCATATTTATTAGCACAACTAATTCAACCACTAAAATTTCAGAAAGCATTGTTTTACCTGAACGTGTTATTGTATAAGATTTAAGCATTCTATGTTAGAAAATAAATTAGAAAAGAATACAAAATTTCTCATATCCTATTCTTCTTGGAAATTAAACCTGGGGTGCTGACTGTGACTTATTTAAGAGAAGCAAGTCCTATTTAAATCTAATCTATGGGCTAGGAATTGTAGTGTCTTGAACCCTTTCAAAAATTAAGATAACATCAAAGAATAAATTACTGAACTGGAAAGAACATGATAATTTTAAGTAGGAAATGATTATTTGTTGCATAAAATGAATAGTTCCTTTCTTTCCTGCCTGAATTATCTTGATTATGCTCCATAGTACAATGTTATTAACTGGATGGTTGTTCGCTCTAGTATTCCTATTTATCCATGTATTGGATGATTTGTCTTTAAAATATCAATCACTCATAAGTACATTTAATGAGATCACTTCCAAGAAACTACTTCATCAAATGAACATTCATTTACTTTCACACACTGCAAGAATTCTAGTGAAAGTAATTCTGAGATAGAGTTCTACTGAAAATAAAACTCTTGAAACTACATTTCCTGGACTGTATCTACAATATGGTTTCTCCTACTCCCATCTGAACTGAGAACATCTGTTGGCTGGAAGAAGCAACAGTGGAAGAAATGAATCCATTCTGAAGTATTCAGCTCTGTCAGCAGGGCTTAAAGATGACTTCCGCTCAGCATCAAGGCATCTTTGATTTATGGTGTTTACTACAGTGGTGGGGTTGCATCTGCAGAAAGATATTTTTTCTGTAAAGGGTAAAACATACATACACACACATGCACACACATGCACACATGCACACACGCTTGCACACACACACGCACACAAAATCTTTTGTAACATTCACTCTTGTTCACTGTTTCAGTAGACTCGGTGTTTTGCTGTAGAATAATGAAAGATTTCCAAGAATAACCTGAGTGGGACTTCACTAGCCATTTGACTGGCTTTGTTAGTCCTTCAAAATTGTTGATGTATCTTCTTAGAGCAGAGACTAATACGATTGGATGAATGAGCAAAAAATCCACAGTCATTTTCCTCTTTTTTCTTTCCATTTAATTTCAAGCCCTTTATACAGTTTATCTACTTTAATGGATTAAGTATATTTTCCACAGTGTGTGGGTAGCTTTTAAATCCTTTCTCTAACTCATTAACATGGAAGTATTCCCTTCTGGAAAGTTAGAGAGGAAATGAAAAAAAATTTATTGTTAACTTTTGATAGGACTCACATTAGCCTCAGTCCATAAATACGCACACAGGCATGTGAGCGTGCATGCAAGGGCACACACACAGGGGGACTAGCCAGCACAAAAGTAACTTAATTATATTTAGAGATATTTTATTAACCTTCAGCACTGAAGTTTTTCTAATACTCATAACATGTCATCAAATGATTTACATCAACTGTCTGAAGATTTAAGTAATAAAAATTTTAGAATATATGAAGGCCTATGAAAGTGTAGTGCACATGTGAAGGGATATTAATTAAACTATGCTCTTACATATTTATTTTTAAATGAGACAAATCAGAGTGAGGAAATGGAAATGATTTATTTTTACTTGTTTATTTATTTATTTTTACCATGATTTGCTTTTAGATGTACAGCATGGCAGGGTTTTAAACAGACCTCTTGAATGTTCCTACTTGTACAGTTGTGTTTTCATCATGAATAATTTTTTAAATTTACATTTTGTATAAGTCTTTAGAACCATTTTGGATGACGATCAAAATTCTAGTTTCTTAGCTGTCTCTGTGGTTTGTTTGTTTGTTTGTTTTTGTTTTTGCAAAAATGATACTGTTTAACTTTATTGCCTAGTCATTCATCAACCTTGACTAAGCTGTGCCCTTTTGGGGGCAAGTATCATAAACAACATTTAAGATAATATTTATGTCACTGTTGAACTAATTATTCATAGAATACATTACGAACATATTACTTTTCTGCATAACTATATCAAATTTCAAAAGTAGTTCTTAATAAATTATTCTAAATTTTCCTTTTGCTAAAGTATTGAAATTCCACCGATTCTTATTTGTTTTTAGAGTACCATTATTATTAGTAGTAAATAGATTAATCCAAGACTCTAAATCCACCTATACTCATGCACTACCAATCTAACTGACTGAGTACTTCAAGGTCCCAATGACTAAATTAGAATTTTTTTCTGTTATTATTTCATACCAGAGACACTCAGGGCTTGCATTTATGTTTCTATACATAGTAAACAAAAGTCTGTAGAGGAGATCCTATAATGACTCTGTGGATTTCAAAGAATATTTTCCAGTGGAAATAAAGTGTAAATCTTTCATGTAGTTGAGACCTAAATCAGATTATTGATCCATGTCAGCAGGTGGAGCGAAGACAAATGGCCTTCATCCATGCCCAAGTGAGCACATTAACCACAGAAAGAATACTTTGCCAATGAATCAAGAAAATTCATATGAGTTTTTTGCTCAATTATTCAATGTCCCATTGTGGGAATCTTCTATGCTATACTTGAAAAGTCTGGGTTATATATTTTGCCCGGAGCTACAGAGAGAAAGAGAGACAGATAGACAGAGAGACAGAGAGAGAACCATGATTGCTATTTTTAGAAAATAACTGTGGTTTCTTGAGCCAGTGTCAAGGCAACACTTTCCAACATAGAATGACTAGGGAGATTTACACATCTCAAAGGCATTTGAAGTTGATGGAGCTTGTGGTTACTTGAAGATCAGCAGCTCTTATCGGATTAAGTAGAACTGGGTTGTGATCTGGACAAAACTGATTGTGAATGTTCCGAACTGCTCGTGTCCTTCACATGATCACCAATACCAAGAATGTTGACCTCTCCCCCCCCCCAGTCATTTTTCCCTGAGATGTCGAGTGCTTGGCCTTTCTAAAACTGTCACTGTTATTGCACATTAGTCACAGGTGATTGATTGACAAGCACAGGATACAATGAGGTAATTCTTCTTTATCAGTAAGTAGATATGCATATAAGTAACACAGAATGTGTCACCCCTCACTAAAAGGTCAGTAAAGTTAGTCACACTTAGCATTATGACGAGTTTCCCACTGCTTTTGTTTCGCTGTTCAATCAGCCTCTTACACATAGTGCTTACTGTCAAATAAAATTTCTACTTCGGGATTTTAGTTTTCTTTTGCTGTGTGTGGGGCACAGTTATTCATCTTCACGAACTCCTCTCAATGCATTCTTGTCCTAATCTGTAATTTTAGCAGATTACATAAATGTTGATTGGCAATCATCCCTATTTTAAAATATAGATCAAGCACTCCAAATCATTAAGTTTATTTCCTATCTTGATTTCATGAGCTACCATATAGGCCTTGCAGCAGATATTTATGGCATCTTCAGTTGGAATGTGTCTGCTTTTTCTTTTTCCTTATTTTCCCCCATAGTACTTCCCATAGTTCTGAGTGAGTTATAGAGTATGTTTACTTTCCTTTTGTGAGCATAGTAAAACTAGATGGGCTAGGAAGGGATAGTGAAAGAATGAAGTCTAGAGAGGAAGAAGAACACCTACAATAAAGTCCTTCAGTGAGGCATCAGGTACAACCCTGGATGAAATTTTCCTGAGCTGAGATTTACTTATAAGAAGTGAAGATGATCCAAATTTGAAAACAGGTTTTTCAAGATTTAAGGAAGACATTTCAGAGTCAGACAGAGTAAAATTATTCAAAACATTCCTCTTTGGTTTTCCTGTATGTCTTCACAATTATTTCCTTACCCTTTCCTAAAGTTCCTGTAGACTTGATTCCCCATGGAAAACTGGATTATGAAGATGTGCTTTCTCCTTACAACAATCTGGTGTGAAATTGGACCTATTATCAATACTAATCCTCCCAAAAGTAAAAGTGAAGAACCATGTTGTAGGCATCATGGCAACAGATTCATGCTGTCACAGCTGACAGAGAAAAAGGAGGAAGAGTACCTTAAATAAATTTGGAGTTTATATTGCAATCGTGTAGAAAAATTTTTGAGGTAGAACTATTATGGCAACTATGCAGTGATTGAAAATACTGCTTCTTTTAACTTCTGTTCCACTGTAGCTTATATTTTCTAATTGACTTCCACATTCCCTAAAGGGGAAAGCAAAGGGGAGAGCCAAAGAGGACTCCTAAGGAAGCTTCCCAGAAGCCCTCACTCAAGGGACTTTGTCTCATATTTCATTGGCTAAAACTTTATCACATGTTATCTACCTCTGCAAGTGTTGCTGGGAAATGTAGTGTAATTTTTTTAACTGTTCATGTTGATTTTACAGAGTGATGGGTTTCATTGGGGCATTTTAATACATCCATATCACATAACTTGGTCATGTCTACCCTACTCTTATTCCACCCTTCTCTCCTCCCAATTTCTCTTCTCTAAGCATCTCCTTTCTACAGCTAATGTAGTTTTAAAGGTACACAGATCGTAGACTATAGTCATCTCCAGTAAAATGAGAGACTATTAATGAAAGTATCAGGGAAAAGTAGGTATGCTTCCCATAGTTCCTTTTCCAAATATACATTTATAGTAATCCATTCCCTGTACTTTTTCTGATAACTGCTATAGAAAAGGTCTTTTCTTTGATTGTGACATCTATTGGAGAATCTGGTCTTTAACTGACTTAACTCTCTTTAGTCCTAGCAGGTGACTTCTGACCACTTGTCTTAATAGTGGTGTCAAATATTCTTTTAATTTTATTCTAAATAATTTTTCAAATTTTACATTACAAAATTTGTAACATTCCCAAGCACCAAAATGGTATCCTAGAATACATATCTTATACCTTCCAATCTCATTAGTTATTGAACAACTATCTATACAACCAAATTTTATCAATTGATAATTATTCATGAAAATAGATTTAAAATGCATATTATTTCAATTATACAGAAAGAGACAACTCTGCCTTGCACTAGGCTGTTTTTCATCCCCATCTCAAGTTGCAATTTGTTCAATACTTGCAAATCATGAGGACCATAACATCAAATCTCTCACTCTAAATATGTAGCTCATCGAGAGGGTGTCGGTTTCCTTTTCTAATATTTCCAGATTTGATTTATTTTACAACTTGAAAAATTAAAAATTTCCATTTTTGATGCTTCCTAATTATGCTTTCTCTTAAAAATTGTAATCAATGATTACTCTATAGCTTTCTGCTGCTGATATTGGTCCTATTTATATGTTGGGGGTCTGGGGTTTTCATTGATCTAAACCATGAGATTCAGTGATATGAGGTCGCATAAAAATTACTTGCTTTCAGTGAGAATACTGGCCTCCTAATTCTTTACCTTTAATATATCTTTAAGTTCAAAAGTTTTGTAGGAGTCATAATTTGTCCTAATTTAGCACCAATCAAGACCAAATTCTGTATGCCTATGGTAAAATTTGTTGAAACAGCATTAAATATTTTACTATTTGTAATATCTCAAGGTCTAAAATATATTAGGAAATAATAATGAAAAGCTACGTAAGTATTTTCAGTTAATAGAACATCTTTATCTCTATTCTCAGTATTTCTACTTTACCTACTTCATGTCATTTGTGTGTAAAATATCTGAGCTCTTTGGACTTAAACATTACCATACAACAGAGAATATGTCTCAAGAAAATGGAAGAGTCAGTGGGCAGAATGAGTAAAGTACCAAAGGATGCAGAGGAAGAGGGCCAGGCTTCTGCTTCTGCTTCACAATGAACAAAGAGAATTCCCAAAGTTAGTGATTTGCTGAGTTCACACAGCAAGTTCAAGACAAAACGTGGCTGCAGAGACTCTGACAATCAATGGGTTTAACAATTCCTGGGTCATGTCTGACCTGAAGGAGGGAGCACCAAGATGGCAGAGTGGTAAGGATGCCGAGAAAAAGCCCTTCTAAGAGTTATATCCACATGCTGGAATACAGCACTGTGACGAGGACAAGAAGGAACGAAGGGTGTCCCCTGGACCCAGGAAGGACATAAGCATGAATTGAAGCCCACTGAGACAGAGAAGAGAGAAACTTGGATGAAGAAGAAAAAGGTAACTCGCAGTGCTTCTCCCTCACATGGAACTCACTGAGAAGAGCAATTCAAACTTGCGAACACACTGTGTTGCTGGGGACCCCAGAGGCCTCCGCAGAGAGACAGACACAGTACTGGAAGGGAGCAGAGGACTTGAAGCTCTGCACTAGCTAGTAGTGAGTGCTAAGGGTTCAGTTGTTCTGCAAAAAAACAGCAATTGGCTGGGAGCCATCTTGGAGAGGGGTGAGCTGAGCGCAGAACTCAGAGCAGCTGCAGCCTCCATCTAGCAGTTCCCAGCTGGGCTCAGGCTCATGGAAGGTGAGCTGATGGCCGCAGGCTGGATGACTCTGGTCTTGACCAGAAAGTGCAGGCTTGCTGAAATTAACCACTACCCCACCCAAAACCTACTGCTGGCTTGCGGAGATAGATCAGCATGGATCAGAACTTTGTCTCCATGCATCTACCAGTGACAGCAGAGACAAACCTGGAAGTGGGATTTTTCTTTTTCTTTCTTTTCTATCTCTCTCATTTGCTTCTTGTTGTGGTCTTGGTGGTTTGATTTTGTTTGCATTTTTTGTTTTCCATTTTTGTGTCTTTGTCCTGCATTGTTTGCTCTTGTTTTTGTATGAGTGTGAATGTGGTTTCTAGCTTCTTTATGGTTGTGGCTCTGGTCGGTTCTTTTTATTCCTTCTTTCTCTCTTTCCCTCCAGTATTCTGCACCAGTTTCCCAAGTTAGATGAATCCCCTTTGTCCTCCAGCCTTACTTGTAATTTTTTCCTCTTCTTCTACTTTTCAATTTTTCTCCCTAACCCATTTTAATTTTTAACCCCTGAGGACACAATTGACATGTTAAGGACTTGTATATTGCATCTAATTTTCTGGTTTCTTTTAGGTCTTGTTATATAACCACAAATCTAGTTCATATGGTTAAAGGTGGCAAATTAATGGTTAGCTCAGTTGGTCATTTTCTAGGCCGTATTTAATGCTAATATCATGTCTACTGGTACCACTAGAGCAAAAAGTGACATAACTGTTCTAAACAGCTATTTTTTCCAAGACTGAGATTGACTAAAGGTCACAGAAAATACTGTGGCAGAGTGCCAAAGAGCCAGGGGCTGAGGCAAACAGGTATGAATTTCTCATTCCCAACAAGTTAAAGAGGTAGGATCTTGTGACAGATTGAAAACCCAAAAACCAGCTGCACCTGGAAGATACCTTGGAGAAGTAGTCCTTCTTTAAGTGTTCTAAATACTGGCAATAAAACCAAGTCACCATGAGCAATTTATAAGCATCATCCCAGGAATTAAACTAAAAAAAAAAAAAAAGGAAAAAAGAAAATGAGAAGACACTTAAACAAGATGCAAGCCTAGACATCCAGTTCAACAAAGGCAAACCCAGGGGGCAGTAATGTGGGATAATCCAAAAGCCACAAAGTGGTAACAACAAAGCAATTGAATGAAGCTCTAGGAAAGGTCAACTCAGGAATAATTTCACAGATAACTACAGAGATGGTGTCCACAATGAAAATCATGCTTAGTGACTCTAAAGCAGATACAGAGAGAAAAATAGAGGAGATCAAGAAACTTATGGAAGCCATACATGCTCAGCATTGGAAAGAAATGGAATCCATAAAGCAAATTCAAACAAGTATGTAGGAGAATAAAATTCTATTTAAAGAATCTGCATCACATTAAGTCAATGTGAAGATAGGACCTCAGACAGAGAAAGCAATAATGAAAAGATTTTTAAAAAAATAGTAAGGAAACATGAAAGATCAATCCAGCAGCTATTAGATGAGACAAAGAAGAATTACTTAAAATTGATTGGAGTCAATGAAAAAGCAGGAGATAGCACAAATAATATTAAAAAACTGTTCACAGATGTCACAGCAGAAAACTTCTATGATAGAGAGAGAAAAAGAAATTGATATACAGTTAAGTGAGGCACATAGAATTCTGACAGCCATGATAAAAAAAAAAAAATCTAAAGCCAGGCATATCATAGTCAAGAGTCCAGATATTCAACACAAGAATAGAACTTTAAACGCTGTTAGGGAAAAGAAACAAATCACCTATAAAGGAAAGCCGTCAGAATCACAGCTAACTTCTCAGTGCAAACCCTCAAGTCAAGGAGAGCTTGGAGTGAAGTATTTCAAATTTTAAAGGAAAACAACCTTCAGCCCAGATTAATGTTCCCCACAAAACTATCTTTCAAAATTGATGGAGAAATAAGATACTTCCATGACAGAGAACATATGAGGAAATTCATGACAACAAAACCAGCACTTCAAAATGTTTTGAATGATATTCCAGAAAGATACAGCAAAGACTACAAATCCATGAACCCCAACAGAAGGAATCCACCAGACAAGGCAAACAATCAAACAAAGGGAGAGAAAAAGGAGGGGAAGCCAACTTTAAGACAATAACATGACGAGGGTAAATTAAAATACAACCATTATAACAATCAATGTTAATGGTGTCAGTTCACCAGTCAAAAGACACAGTCTGGCAGAATGGATCAAGAAGCAAGCTCTAACAACCTGCTGCATGCAAGAAACATGTTTAATTCAAAATAAATTCACTGGCTGAAAGTCAAAGGGTGGAAAGCAATACTCCAAGCAGCAGGAACCCACAAAAATGCAGGGGTAGCTAATCTTTCTGCAGACAATGTGAATTTCAAGTCAAGACTGATTAAGAGAGCATACAGAAGGTCTCTACATCAATGTAAAGGGAATAATACAATGGGAAGAGATAACAATCATAAATATATATGCATCAAATACCAGGGCACCCAACTATAAAACATCAACAGGCCTAAAATAGCAAATAGATGCTAATATAATAGTATTGGGGACCCTTAATACCCTTATGTCACAAAAAGACAGCACAACTACATAAAATATCAACAATATAATAGATGTATTAGAACTGAACCAAACTTTTGAATAAATGGATTTAGTAGATGTCTACAAAGTGTTCCACCCCACAACATCAGAACACTATTCTCACCTGCACATTAACATTCTCGAAAATAGACTGCGTACTAGCTCACAGGGCAGCCTTAAGTAAAAAGAAAGAAACAGAACTTTTTCCATGTATATTATCATACCATAGTGCAAAGAAATTGAAAATCGATAGCAAAGTAAACCACAAGAAACTCATAAAAACATGGAAATTAAATAGCACCCTCCTGTACAAACAGTGGGTCACAGGTAAACCTAAAGAAGAAATTAGACAGTTTCTATGGTTACATGATGATGACAATACAACATACTGAAACTTACATAACAGAATGAAGTCAGTCCTAAGAGGGAAATTCATAGCAGTGAGCACCCATATCAGGAAAGCAGAGCATGCACAAATAAACAACTTAATGGTGAACCTCAAACTTCTAGGAAAAGACAGACCTTCCACCAGTGAGGGAGACTGGCCTGCCGTGCCACCTGAGCAGCACAGCGTTTCAGTAGAATCTTCTCCTCCAGTAAGGCCTGCACCTGGGCTCTGCTCCATGCCTTAGAGCTAGAAAGCTGCTCAGACTGGGAGGGCCTGTCCCTGTTGGTGGTTAAGTCCTGTAGTGTGGGAACAGCCTCAGGCTCTGGGGTCCTCAGAGTTGGGAGGTGAGGCCTGCTCTCTCCTGACCAGCTACCCAAGGATCCTGAAGCAGTGGCCCCTGCCTAACCACCACTGGTTTCAAGGCTGAGGCCCACATGCTTCCTGTCCACAGACTGGAGACCCTGGTACTGATGCCCAGCACTCCCCACCATTGCAGGTGTGGTCTGAGCCATGCACCCAGCAATTGCTGGGTTCCTCAGCCCAGTGCTCCACAGTCTGCTACCACCTTGGGATTAGTTTAATATCCAGGTAAACTAGGGTCCCTAGAGTCCTTTGTGAGATGCCTGGGTAATCTGTAGCTCAGCACTTGTCATCTGACATTCAAAATGACAAGACATATGAGCAAGATGCAGTCTCAGGACAAAACTCCACCCAGAACGTGTACAGCAGACAATGATATAGGAGAACTAGGAAGCCACATACCTAAAATTTCTGAAATGATCACATCTGAAGTAAAAAAAAAAAAAAACCCATCAGGCCACAGAAGAGATTAAATCTGAAATAATCTCTCAGGAAAAAAATGAAATGAAAATAATAACGGAAGAAATGTTTCACACATACAGAGAAGAAACAGACAAAAGAATAGAAGATCAAAGGCAACAATTGGAAACATTACATGAGCAATTTAGGAATGAATTAGAACACATGAAACAGACTCGAAGAGATTTCCAGGAAATGAAAACTTCCACTGAAGGCTTGCAGAACTGCTTGAATGAATCCAAAGATAGAATTTCAGATATTGAAGACAGCATGACAGCTAACAATTGTGAGAGGAAGGATCTCTTAAAGTCATCAAGGAACCGGGAAAAATCAATCCAACAGCTGCAAGATGAAGCAAAGAGAAACAATGTCTGAGTAATAGGAATCTATGAAACAGCAGGAGGCAACACAAATTATTTCACAAGAATATTTGCAGGAATAATAGCAGAAAATTTCCCAAGCACGGTAAAAGATACTGACATGCAGGTAAACAAAGCATACAGAACTCCAATGATCCGCAACCCAAATAAAAGCACACCCAGAAATATAATAGTCAAGATCCCAGATATCCAGCAAAAGAATACAATATTAAGAGTTGCTAGAGAAAAGAAACAGATCACCTATAAAGGAAAGCCCATCAGAATCACAGCAGACTTCTCAATAGAAACCATGAAATCAAGAAGAGCTTGGAGCTAGGTATTAGAGATTCTGAGACAAAACAGCTTCCAACCCAGACTGATGTATTTTGCAAAACTATCCTTCAAATTCATTGGAGAAATAAAGTATTTCCATGACAAAGAACAACTGAAGAACTTCATGAGTGCCAAACCAACATTACAAAAAGTATTAAAAGATATTCTAGACAGAGAAAAAAGAGACCACAATCTCAAGAACAACACAGAAAAGAACCCTTAAGCAGAACAAGCAATTAAACAGCAAAAGTAGGAAAGCAGCAGCAAGTAAACAGCATGACAAGAATAAGCCAACATGTAACAGTTATAACCATTAAAGTAAATGGCCTCAATTCACCACTCAAAAGAAACAGACTGGCAGATTGGATTAAGAGACAAAATCCAAAAATATGCTATATACAGGAAACACATTTTACTCAAGAAGAAATTCACAAACTGAAAGTCAAAGGATGGAAAACAATTCTCCATGCAACAGGTTCCCAGAAAAAAGCAGGTGTAGCTATTATGTTTGCAGACAATGTAGACTTCAAACTGATAACAATCAAAAGAGACAAAGGAGGCCGCTACATACTAGTTAGGGGAAAGCTGCAAAAGGAAGAGATAGCAATCCTAAACATGTATGCAGCAAACAATGGAGCACCAAACTATATAAGTCAAATCTTAATTGACCTAAAAAAACAAATAATAACACAATTTTAATAGGGGACCTAAACACCCCTTTGACGCAGAGACAGGTCACCTGGACAAAAACTCGGCAGAGATATAACAGACCTGAACCAAATGTGTGAACAAACGGACTTAATAGATTTATACAGAGTATTCCAACCCACAACATCAGAATACATACTTTTCTCAGCTTCTTGTGGGACTTTCTCTAAAATAGACCACATCCTAGCCCACAGAGCATACCTACCTAAATGCAAGAGTTGAAATTATCACATGCGTATTATCTGTCCACAGTGCAATGATAATGGAAACTAATGACAAAGGGAATTCCAAAAACTCCATAAACACTTCAAAATTAGACAATAACCTCTTGAATAACTAATGGGTCACCAAGGAAATTAAAGAAGAAATTTAAAAATACCTACAGACAAACAAAAATGCAAATACAACTTATAAGAATCTGTCAGATGCAATGAAAGAAATCCTCAGAGGGAAATTTACAGTTATGAAGTTACACATAAAGAAAACAGAAAGAGAGCAAATAAATAGCCTAATGCTACACCTCAGACTTTTAGAAAAAGAAGAACAGGTCAAGCCCAAAGCCCAAAGAAGGGAGGAGATTATAAAGCATAGGGCAGAAATTAATGCAATAGAGACAAAGAAACTCTTCAAACAATAAGTGAATCAAAGAATTGGTTCTTCGAAAGAATAAATAAAATTGAGAAACCCCTTGACAACCTTATCAAAAAAAGAAAGGAAAAAACTCAAATTCACGCAATAAGGAATGAAAAGGAGGATGAAATCACTACAGATCCTACAGAAATTCAAAAGATCATTAATACCTAGTTTGAGAATCTTTACTCCCATAGGATAGAAAACTCAGAAGCAATGGACAGATTCCTAGAAATGTACCAATGACCAAAGATGAACCAGGAAGATATAAAAATCCTGAACAACCCAATATCAATTAATGAGATTGAAAATGTCGTTAAAAACTTACCAACAAACAAAAGCCCAGGCCCTGATGGATTCAGAGCACAATTTTATAAAACATTCAGCGAAGATTTAATACCAACATTCCTCAAACTCTTCAATGAAAATGAAAAGGAAGCAACTCTCCCTAACTCATTTCTGGAGGCAAGTATTATACTGGTACCAAAACCAGAGATGGACCAAACCAAGAAAGAGAACTACAGACCAATCTCCCTAAAGAATATAGCTGCAAAGATACTCAATAAAATACTAGCAAATAGAATGCAGCAAATCATAAGGAAAATTATACACCATGACCAGGTTGGATTTATTCCAGGAATGAAGGGATGATTCCATATTTGCAAATCAATTAATGTAATATACATATCAATAGAGCCAATGACAAAAACCACATGATCATCTCAATAGATGCAGAAAAAGATTCTGATAAAGTCCAACATGCTTTCATGTGAAAAACTAAAAATAGGAATAGATGGTCTCTACCTCAATCTGACCAAAGCCATCTATGACAAACAAAAAGCCAACATCATACTAAATGGACAAAAATAAAAGCTTTCATATTAAAGTCAGGAACAAGACAAGGATGTCCACTGTCACCACTACTATTCAACATAGTTCTGGAAGCACTAGCCAGAGCAATTAGACAAGAGAGAGAAATAAAAGGAATAAGGATAGGAAAGGAAGAAGTAAAACTACCGCTATTTGCAGATGACATGATACTTTACATGGAAGACCCAAAAACTCCACAAGAAGACTCCTGGAATTACTTGACAAATTCAGCAGAGTAGCTGGATACAAAGTCAACACCCGAAAATCAATGGCATTGCTATCCACAAACAATAAACAGATTGAGAGAGAAATTAAGGAAACCATACCTTTTACAATAGCATTCAAGAAATTGAAATATTTAGGGATCAATCTAACAAATGAGGTAAAAGATTTATTCAGTGGAAACTACAGTACTCTGACAAAAGAGATTGAAGAGGATTTCAATAAATGGAAACATTCCCTGCTCATGATCAGGAAGAACCAACACTGTGAAAATGGCCACACTACCAAAATTGTTGTACAGATTCAATGCAATTCCTATTAAACTACTGTTAGCATACCTCACAGATCTAGACAAAAATTCCTCAAATTCATCTGGAACCAGAAGAGACTGAGAATAGTAAAAGCAATTCTGGGCAACAATGACAAGTCAGGTGGAATCACAATCCCTGACCTGAAATTATACTACAAAGCTACTGTAATAAAATCAACCTGGTACTGGCTCAAAAACAGACCTGAGGATCAATGGAACAGACTGGAAGATGCAGCCACAACCACAACCACACTCAGCCACCTAATATTTGACAAAGGGGCCAATCAAGCTCACTGGAAAAAAGACAGCCTCTTTAATAAATAGTGTAGAAAAATTGGCTTGCCTCTTGCCGAAGACTGAAAATAGACATAAGTCTATCACCATGCATCAAACTCAAGTCAGAATGGATCACACATCTCAATATTAAAACAGAAACACTAAATCTATTGGAAAAGAAGTTAGGTAAAAATCTTGAAGACATAGGAGTAGGCAGAGAGTTCATGAACAAAAATGAAAAGAAAGAAGGAAATGAAAAAATACATATGTATATGTATGCAAGATAGCTAAGATAATTGTACTACAAATTTCTATTGGTTTATTGAAAGAAACAATCAATGTTTAATTGTTTGATCAATCTTGCATACCTATATCTAGTAACCTAAGCAACTACTTTTAAGATAACAATAGGTACTACAACAACCATTGTTGATTTTCTCTCATCTTGTTTTGAAATTCTGTATCATTTTTATAGTTTTGTGTTGTTTTGTTTTTGTTATTCTGTTTTCTTTCTTTTCTCTTTAAAATAAAAACAATTTAAAAGGATAACAACCTAGGAAGAGAAGAGCTGAAAGCTTGTACATGTATGTGGGAGGAAGTTATAAAGATCAGAACAGAAATTAATGCATTGGAGACTAAGAATCAATACAGAGAAAGAATCAGTGAATCGAGGAATTGTTTCTCTGAAAGATTAAATAAAACTGACAAACCCTTATCGAACCTTCTCTAAAAAAGGAAAGAAAAGACTCAAATCCACACAATTAGCAAGAAAGAGGATGAAATCACAACGGAGCGTTCAGAAACTCAGAAGATCATCTACGCCCACTTTGAAAACTCGTATTTTAATACAATGGAAAATGCAGAAGATGTGGACAGACTCCTAGACACATATGAATGACCAAAGTTGAATCAAGAAGATATAAAAATCCTAGTTAAACCAATATCAATCAACGAAATTGAAGATGTAGTTAAAAACCTACCAACAAAGTAAAACTCAGACCCCAAAGGGTTCACTGCTGAATTCTACAAGAAATTTAGAGGTCTAATATCAGTACTTCTCAAACTCTTCAGTAAAATTGAAATGGCAGAAATACTCCCAAATTCAATCCTGGAAGCAGGTATTACCCTGATAACAAAACCAGAGAAGGACCCAACTAAGAAAGAGAATTATGAGCCAATCTCTCACATAGATGCAAAAATGCTCAATAAAATGCAGGCAAACAGAATGCAGTAAATCATTAAGCAGATTATATACAGGCTCCGGGGAAGATGGAGACCAGGTGAGCAGCAAGGGAGCGAACCTCCTTAATAAACACCACCAGCTCGAGACAGACTTGGCGAGCGTGAATGCCAGGACCTCGGCTGGGAAGTTTAAACTGGGCGTATTTCTCTAAGATGCCGGGGGAGATGTGGTAGGGCGGACCAGGCTGCCGGGGCGAGACGTGGGAAAGTCCCAGACGCTGGGAGCCAGGGACGATCCGCGCGGGGAAGAAGCTTGGCTCGGTCCAAGCGCAGTGGGAGCGCGGCCGCCTCGGTCCCTCCCGCCTCCCGAGCCGGTGCAGCCCCCCGGCGACTCCCGACAGAGATTCGGCTTGCTAGCGGCGGAGACGCCCGGCAATCCCACGTTTCGCGCGTGTCGGGCGGGCCGCGCGGAGGGCCCCAAACGCTGGGAGCGGAGAGAAAGATTTGCTGGGTCCTGATGCCCTGAGAGCACGGACGGCTCGATCCCTCCCGCCTCCCGAACCGGCGCAGCCCCCCGGCGACTCCCGACAGAGATCGGCTTGCTAGCGGCGGAGACGCCCGGCAATCCCACGTTTCGCGCGTGTCGGGCGGGCCGCGCGGAGGGCCCCAAACGCCGAGAGCGAGGAGGAAGATTTGCTAGGGTCCTAACGCCCTGAGAACACAGACAGCTCGATCCCTCCCACCTCCCGAGCTGGCGCAGCTCTCCGGCAACTCCCGACAGAGATCGGCTCTCTGGCGGCGGCAACGCCCAGCAGTCTCACATTTCGTGCGCATCGGGCGGGCCGCGCAGAAAGCCCCAAAGGATAGACTGGCACCTTGGAACCTTCAAGCCTTCAGGTACTCCAATAACTGGTGAGATATCGGCGCTCGCGACCAGATCACCGAGTGGGGGAGGAGATCCATCCCTATACCTGCAGGGAACCCTGGGAGGGTGGGGGAGCAGTCTTACACACCTCACCCAGGTCACTAGGTAGGGAGTA